>CM053035.1:202760252-202795252 GCA_028564925.1 Lithobates sylvaticus
CCGGAGGGGAAGAGCAGAGAGCGGTGACTGACAGTCACCACTCTCTGCCAGTGAAGATGAAGAACTGAGCGTTAAGCAATCATGCAATTGCTCAAATTCAGTATCTTGGAGCTGCCAGTGCAACTTGCTTGTGATCTACTGGCAACTTTTATGATTTAACATTGCAGTCTATGGCACTCAAATTGCACCAAAGTAACAGAAAAAGGGTGCAGGAACCCATGTCTTTTTTTTTTGTCGCTGCGACTTGAGTCGCATTGATTAAAAACCCATTGAAGTGAATGTGTTTTGACATAATAAAAAGCATTATTATTATAATACAAAATTTATATAGCGCCAACAGTTTATGTAGTGCTTTACAATGTAAAGGGGGGATAGTACGATTAAAATACAGTTCAGGGGGGCGTGGCCGAACGGAGACCTGAGTGGATGTGCCTGGGGTGAGCTCCCGCAAATAGAGAGCACACCCGGAGCCTCACCCGTCCACCAATACACCACTGACCCCATCGGGGGCCCTTAACATCCCCCAGACTGCCAGGACTCAGTGGGGGATCGCGAGCGCGCCATCCGCGGAGCTCCGGCCGCCCGGCAGGATAGGCCGCGGCTTCGGCCTACTGTGGAGAGCGGCGGCCATCTTGCTCCACCCGGAGACCGGGCCGGCGCCATCCCAGACGGATTGAACAGCCCTGGGACAGATCTCCACTCTCCCTGACCACCGGAGACATCCAGCCTGCCATCTGGGGCCCGACCTAATCCCTGTGTCACCCTAGGAAACCAGCCGGAGGGACCTGGTAAGTGTCGGCGGCCATCTTGGTACACCCGACGGCCTCTTCTGGGCCCAATCTGACCCCATCCACCCCCAAGATCAAGCCAGACTGGCCAACAGAGATCCCCAAAAGGGATATTAAAGGAGCACCCACCCCTACCTGGCCCCATTTTCAGCCTTGGCCCCAGGACTGGTGACCTAGAGTGGCGGCCATATTGCTACACCCCAGCAGCCCACACATCTGGGCCCCAGCCTAGCCTCACTAACCCCGGGACATCCTGACCTAGCAGACTGTGGCCATCGGAGGGGACACCCACAAACATCTACCCCCATCAGTACACGGGCTGCAGAAACGGCCCCAGAAACCACGAAAGGCGGCCATCTTGCTCCACCCAAGCTGCTGTATGCACGCACGCTCCTAGTCCCCCTCACCCCTATGTACCTGAATAACTACCTACACAGCCACGGAAGTAGTCCAGCAGGGTCAGCGCCCACCTTTGGCCCCCGTCCGTACAACTCTGCAGTGAAACATGACGATCATGTCTGGCTAAAGAAATGAGCTGCTGAGCCCCGTGACCGCCCGTAGCAGACAGGCTATACTTCAGCCACCGCACATCCCTGGAAAGCATGTCCACGCACAGCTCTCGATTTAATGAGTCAGCGGATCTACAACAGGGCACGATCCAGCGATACCTGCTCCGCACATCTCAGTCCGATCCCCGCACTCCCAAAGACAAGATGGCGCCCGCTCGAAATCCAGGGAAGGGCAAGCCTCCTCCCCCTGCTCAACCGGCGACGGACAGCGGCGAAGAATCAGATGAACCCCCGGCCAAGCACTCAGACCCTCCAACTGTAGCATCCGGATCGGGCACCTCTATCACCCCGCTCCCAGACACAGGCCCTAGAGATGTGGCCCATCAAGCCTCGGGAGAATTACCTAGATCTGAAGCCTCATCCCTTCTGGCGGCCTTCCGAGCGGAGTTTGAGTCCTGGGCGGTCAAAATGGAGACCTCACTCCACAAAGATCTCCAGTCCCTCCAACAGCAGGTCTCCACTAATCAGACAGAAATATCTGCTCTAACTGACACTCAATCTGATCATGCAGCCCGCATCACATCCCTCGAGCGGGCCTCCAAAGAACACCTGCACCGCATTCGACAACACCAACTACGCATAGAAGACGGTGAAAATCGGAGTCGCAGGAATAATATACGGCTACAAGGCATACCGGAGGCCACGGCGGGTACAGACTTGAAACCTTCTGTCACTGCCATCCTCAACCTAGTCCTGGGAAGAGAGGCCTCGTCCCCTATTGAAATAGACCGGGTGCACAGAGTGGGGGGACCCAGGAGAGAACATAGTGACCGCCCACGCGACGTCCTCTGCAGAGTTCACTACTTCACCCTTAAAGAAGAAATAATGCGCAAGGCATGGCGCTTGGGTCCCGTGGATTTTGATGGTTCTGCCATCCACCTATACCCAGATCTCTCTCGCAACACTCTCCAGATGCGCCGCATGGTCCGCCCACTGCTGGACCTGATACGTCAAGCAGGAGCAACCTACACATGGGGACACCCCTTCAGCATCAAGGTGACCAGGGCCGAGCATAAATTTGTCCTCTCTGACCCAGATCAACTCCCAGCCTTTTTCGGCTTTCTGGAGCAAGACCCAATTGATGTACCGAACTGGCTGGACCCTCCGGACGAACGTGCCAGGGTACAAACGCGTGACCCTCTCCCGCAAAGACGCAGGCATCCAAGGTATGGATCACACTCTATTGACCCTAGACCACGTCATCCTACCTCTCCAGAAGATTAGATAGATTCAAGCAACTTCTTAGACTTATCTCAATACTCACCATATGACTAGCACCATCCCAGTACAATACCTGTCTCCTGTCTCCTGGACTGGCCGAATTTTTTCTTGTTTGGGGAAGCTGTTTATATTTTTTTTTTTTTTTTTTTTTATCTCTCCCATCTCACTTGCCCCCTCGTCTATTCCACCTGACCACCACAAGATATGCCACGATAGGAAACGGAATGATAGGCTACCTACCCTAATGCCTCCAGACAGGTGGTGCACCAACATGGTGGGCCCTCTCCCTGCCCTTTGCCAGTGTAATGTAACAGGCTGGGGTTCGGGAGAGGCAATGGTACAGCAAGTTTCTATTGTTTGATTTAGCTATGCAAATGTTGAGTTTCTAACATGTTTTACTGCACCGGTCTAATCTCTAGGTGTTTAGTGGTAATGCCCCACCTGGATACGGGTGGAGAGGCCGACGGATGGACCGACCTGGTCTCCGGTCTCTTACCACTATCCACGTGGGCTCCTTTAGTCCTCTGTATATGGTCTCTCATACACCGAATAATTTCACCCTAAACTGTTTTCAGCATTGTTACACAGATTTGTTTTGGGGCCCCCCTGTTGGGGTCTACAGATAATATGCGTTTAAAATGTTTGCCTCCTCCCCGTGAGATATCTCACGGACCGATATTTCCTCTGTGAAGGAGAGCGGCTGGGCTGGTATGGAGCTATTTGCCCATGCAGGCCTCCACCCTCTTTCGCAGAATATCTGATGTGTGTTCTGCTGCTCAAATGTTTTGTTACACTGATGTGCCTTAGTAAAGCTATGCATGCCTGTTCTGCTACTGGGCCCACGGCTCAGATTCTCCTCCTCGACCCTCCACCCTCAATAGGCCGGGCACGAGCTGTGCCTATTTACGTGATTTTTCACGTGGTGTCCCGTTTTAGCGGACCCCTTAGATTTTCTAGGCTCCTTACATAGGTGTCCTCCTTACTTAAGTTTTTGTCCTGGTATACTCTTTGCCACCTTACAAGTTCCCCCTCCCCCTCACCTCCTACCCCTACTGTCTATAATCTAACCTCCTTTTCCGCATTCCACTATGGCCCACACAGTACTATCTCGTCCTCGCCTGAAATATTGCTCATACAATGTAAATGGCCTCAATATTGCATCCAAGAGAGGACAAATCCTCTACCAAATGCATAAACAACAGGTCAATGTATTGCTGTTACAGGAAACCCATTTCCACACAAACTCTACCCCTTCCTGCTCCAACAGATACTATAACAGATGGTTCCACAGTACAAACCCCTCTCAGAAAACTAAAGGCGTCTCTATTGCCTTCCACAAAACGCTTCCGATTGACTTGATAGACCAGCTTTCGGACCCCCAGGGAAGATATGTGTTCGTTAAGTTCTCCCTATGGGGCACCAAATTTACTATAGCCAACCTTTACCTACCAAACACTAGTCAAATATCGACTGCTCTGCGTTACATGAAGATCCTGTCAGAATTTTCAGAAGGTAAACTAATCATAGGTGGGGATTTTAACGCCCCCCTGGACCCACTCTTAGACTCGTCGACCTCTCGCTCATCCATCTCCTTTACTAAGCTAAGGGCATTCAAACGGGCTATACACGACCTCCATTTAATCGACATCTGGCGGGTCCTGTTTCCAACGAATCGCAACTATACCCACTTCTCACAGGTACATCATTCTTATAGTCGTATCGACTACTTCCTTCTTGATCATAGCTGCTTAGATTGGTCACCTGAATGCGAAATAGACTCAATGGTCTGGTCTGACCACTCACCTATTTACCTGACACTATCGATCCCTTCTACGCCGGTAAGGGAATGGACATGGAGGCTGAATGATTCCCTTCTCGCAAACCCTGAATGTTCCCACAAGGTTTCAGAAACCATTTCTAATTTCTTAATGGATCATGCCTCGGACACTACCTCGCTACCCTTACAATGGGAGGCACTTAAAGCTGTCCTGCGAGGAACCTTTATTCAGATGGGGACCCGCTTGAAAAAGGCTCGTTCAGCCGCAATAACCTCAGCAACTCAAAAGCTCCGGGACCTTGAGACCCAACATAAACGAGCCCCTACGCTGGCGACTCTCACCGAGGTCTCAATGGCCCGATCTCAACTCAAGGATTTATACGAGGCCTCAGCTCGTACCTATGCGGACAGACTTGCCTTCCATCAGTACCGATTCCGAGATAAATGCGGTAGACCGTTGGCTCGCACCCTTCATCCAAAACACATCCTCCACATTTATACCTCATATTCGGGCCCCCTCTGGGGAAATGCTCAGCGAACCCTCCAAGATAACACAAACATTCAGAGATTTCTACCAAACACTTTACAATTTACCGTCTGACACCTCCTCTAGTCCAACCCACATTCCTGAACTTGACAGACAGTCCTATATTGAGGAAACTGGGCTCCCTACATTAGATGGCGATACTGTAGAAGAGTTGGAGCAAGTAATTACAGCGGATGAGGTAGTAGGAGCGATAGCGGCCACTCCATCCGGTAAAAGCCCAGGTCCAGATGGTTTCACCCCTAAATTCTACAAAACATTTGCCCCCCTACTGACCCCCTTTTTGACTAAGGTGTTCAACTCACTATCGGAAGGCTCAGTGTTTCCTCCACAAACGCTTGAAGCCCACATTACCATTATCCCAAAACCAGATAAGGATCATACGTTGTGTGCAAATTATAGGCCTATATCATTAATTGGAGTGGACTTAAAAATATATGCCAAAATATTAGCCACTAGATTACAGCCGCTGCTCCCCCGACTTATACACCTGGACCAGGTGGGTTTTGTAAGTGGCCGAGAGGCAAGGGACAATACCCTGAAAACCCTGCTTCTTACCGATTATGCCCGCACCCATGATATCCCTCTATGCCTCTTGACGGTCGATGCCGAAAAAGCATTCGACCGAGTCGACTGGCAATTCCTTCAGACGTCTCTGAAGCAGATAGGCCTGGGCCCCAAAATGCTATCCCGAATTATGTCCCTTTATTCCTCACCTTCCGCTAGAATTCGGGTAAACGGTTCATTGTCACCCACATTTGCCATCCATAACGGGACACGACAAGGCTGCCCCCTATCTCCCCTTCTTTATGTCCTTGTCATGGAACACCTGGCAATTGCCCTACGCAACAACCCCAATATCTCAGGTGTATCAATAGGCCCCTCTCATTCCAAGCTGGCACTCTTCGCGGACGACCTATTATTGTTTGTAACCCAACCCCATCTATCCTTACCACATATAATGCGGGAATTCACAAGGTTTGGCAAGCTGAGCAATTTCAAAGTAAACCATACTAAGTCAGAAATCCTGAACATCTCACTGTCCCAGGAGGTCCTCCGCCAAGTCTCCACTAAGTACCCGTTTAAAACAGGCTCCACCTCCATCCGTTACCTCGGAATCCAAATACCCACGGAAGCATCCCAACTATTCGCTTTGAATTATGCTACCCTTCTGCTTAGAACCAAGACGGACCTCTCAAAATACACAAAAAAACACCTATCGTGGCTAGGTAGGGTGAATGCCCTAAAAATGGACGTCCTCCCTCGGTTTCTCTACCTGTTCCAAACAATCCCCATTTCCATACCCTCCTGGTTCTTTAAGAAGCTCCGCCAACTATTCTCCTCCTTTATCTGGGGAGGGACTCGTCCCCGGATAAGATATGAGACTCTCTCGCTCCCCAAGACTCGCGGCGGAGCTGGAGCTCCAGATGCCTCTATATACTATAGAGCAGCTGTGCTCACGCGTATACTTAACTGGTTCCATCATTCCCCCACCAAATTATGGGTACAAATAGAGAGCCATATCAACTCAATTGATCTCTGCGCCTTACCGTGGACGCCTAACGAATTTCTGAAAGAGGTACCCCTGAGCGACCTCACCCGACAAACCATACAAATCTGGACCCGAATGAACTCCTCCAAGACCCTATCTCCTCTGAAAGGACCCATGACTCCACTGTTTGGGACTCCGGCTTTTCCGCCGGCCCTACAGGGAACGAGTTTTGGACCTTGGTGTAAGAAGGACCACAGACGACTTGCCCAAGTCCTACGGTCAGACTCTTCTCTGATCCACGACGTTCCCCCCGACCCGTCTTCTCATGCCTTGACGCATTGGCTGCAGAGGCAACAGGTGATGTCCTTCATTCGCACCTTCCCATCCCTGCCTGATATACTTACCGACTTAACGGACTTGGAGAGCATGCTGCTTCAGGCTACCCCCCCTACACACGTAGTCTCTCAACTATACTCTCTCATACAAATGGCCTATAATCCTGACCTCCCCCCATACACACAGGCCTGGAAAGAAGACTTGGGTCACTCTATTTCACCTGTAGACTGGCAAAAGTGCTTCATCCTGACTTACAAAATATCCTTAGCCTCCAAAGCTCAAGAAAAGGGATTCAAGTTGTTGACCCGTTGGTACAGATGCCCCTCGACATTACACCGGATAAACCCAGTGCTCCCAGATACCTGCTGGCGTTGCTTGTCCTCCAAAGGAACCTTACTCCATATCTGGTGGGAATGCCCCCCTGTGAGGAAGTTCTGGCAAAAGATCCTTGACCTGTACTGCAGACTCATGGCGACCTCAATCACACCTTCTCCTGAGGTAGCTCTGCTATCTCTGCTCCCGGGACCGCTTAAGTCAGTCAAGAAAGACGTTCTGCGTCACTTTTTGGCGGCTGCTAGAACGGTATTACCCAGACATTGGAAATCTACGAGCATGCCTTCCCTGGGGGACTGGGCAATTGAAGTGGACCGAATAAACAGTTTGGAACGACTGTTGTCACAGGAAACGGGTAAAGAGGAACAATTCTCCAAGACCTGGACCTCGTGGTCTATGTTTCGATACTCCTCAGAATTTATTCCATGGGCCATGGAGGACTGCACTGGCGCACCTGTGTAACCAGAGTGGAATGTCTCCCTCTTCATTCCTAAAATTCCTTGCTATCCCGTCCCCTCTATCCCCACCCTCTCTCTCTCTCCTTTTCTCCTTTCCCCACTAAAAGTTGCAGTATTACCCAAATATTTAATCCACAATCTCTAGTCTCATCAGACCGGAATGGTGGCGCACACAGAGCTTCCCTCCCGGAAAGAGCGTGTCCAGTATAGACACAAAAGCCCTAGCCTACCTGTAATGAGTGGGCACCACTCACTGAGTAGATAGTGGTGCTCACGCACCCTCAATAACCTAGAATAGACGCCGTAGGTATACAGGCTTGTATATCACATTAACTCAACTGAAGCTCACAATTACCTAAACCATTAGAAGGTTTGACACCACTGTAGCAAAATTTTATATGTACCTGTTTATGTGTTACTGAAAGACATGTGTTTATTATGTCATTGTTTTCTTCCTCAATTTCCTATCTCAATAAAATAAGATTGAACTAAAATACAGTTCAATACAGAAGAAATAGGAGGGCTTTGCTCATGGGAGGAGGTAACAAGGTACAGCTTGGAAAGCAACAGGTCTTGGAAGGAGCAGAGAGGACGATGGTCTAGAAATGGACAGGGTTGGGGCTGACTGGACATATTGGGGTAGGGAGTTTCAGAGGATGGGAGAAGCTCTTGAGAAGTCCTGGAGGCGAGCATGGGAGGAGGTAACCAGGTCCAGCTTGGAAAGTAGGAGGTCTTGGAAGGAGCAGAGAAGATGGTCCCCTAAAGGTGGACAGGGTTGGGGCTGACCAGAAATATTGGGGCAGTGAGTTCCAGAGAATGGAAGAGGCTCTGGGAAAGTCCTGGAGTCGAACATGGGAGGAGGTAACAAGGTCCAGCTCAGAGAGCAGGAGGTCTTGGGAGGAGCAGAGGGGACAATTTGGGCGATATTTGCAGATGAGGTTGGTGATGTAGCTCGTGTGATGTTGTGGATGGCCTTGTATGTCGTGGTTAGTGTTTTGAATTTTATACAATGGGGTAGGGGAAGCCAGTGAAGAGATTGGCAGTGTGAACTGGGCCCCGCAATAGGAGTAAAGGGCCCCGGGACCTACACTGTACATTACATGTATTGGCACATACGTCAGTTCAGTACTTGACTAAAAGCCACATCTAAAAATGCAGACAATAAAGGTCTAGGAAAACGTACATATCAGTTTACGGGGGTCCCGGGTGAACAGGCGTCAGATGCATCAAGCCGAGTAAGAACGTCACAGGGAGGCTTTAGTAAAAAGCCGAACGACATTCTGATTATAGTGTACATTTGAACAAATCTTTTAATAAAAGGGTATACGAGCCTCAATTTTCTAATCCTTAAATGACTTCCGAGTTCTATATTTAATAGGCAGAATAAAAAGCACCAGATAAAATGCGTCCAACAACGAAAAAAAATAAATAAATTATTCTTTCGGCCATTTGTTTAACCATTTGCAGTCCAAACGTATAAGAGCGTCCTGGATTCAAGTGGTTATAACAAGCAGCTGCAGCCATGAGCGTAATTTCCATTTTTACAGCCGGCAATCGGCTGTTCAGTAAAAAGGATCTCGGCGGCTCTACAGCCACCCGATCACATTTACTGTAGTACGAATAAACCGCGCTTGTGCACGATCTGTGCTGATTAGCTGCAGTGGGGGGGGGGGGTGTGGCAGGAGAGACATCAGAGGTCTAATAGACTCCTGATGTCTCCTGCTCAAAGACCTCATATAGGGATAGCAATAAAGTTAAAAGAAAAGAAAAAGGGGGGGGGGGGAGCACCCCGTCACCTCTGTGCATACATACAAATGAGCATGTAGATTCCGCACGTGTATGTAAACAGCGATTGCACCCACATGTGAGGAATCACGGTGAGCGTTGGAGCAAGAGCAATAATTCAAAGACGTTCATTCATGATTACACCGATAGCCCTAATTAAAGGCTTCTTTTAAAGTCACGTATGAAAAATTTTAGAGACTATAGCTTATCGCCGTTCCTGGGGCACATGCAATTTTGCGTCTTGAAATGTTTGGTATCTATTTACTTGATACAACATCGTCTTTTATATCAGGGGTCTCCAAACTTTCTAAGCAAAGGGCCAGTTTACGGTCCACTGGGAGAAGAAAACATCCTGGCATCAGCGGGAGAAACCAATGCCCCAATCATTGGTATCAGGGGGAGAAACCATTGAACCGTCATTGGTATTAGGGGGAGTAATAGTGTACATTTTTTGTACGAAGGGGAGGAATAGTGCTCCACCATTGGTTTCAGTGAAAGGAATAATGCCCCATCGTTGGTGTTAGTGGAAGGAATAGTGCCCCATCATGGGTGTCAGCGAGAGGAAGTGCCCCGTCATTGGTGTTAGCGAGAGGAATAGTGCCCCGTCATTGGTGTTAGTGGAAGGAATAGTGCCCCGTCATTGGAAGGAATAGTGCCCCGTCATTGGTGTTAGTGGAAGGAATAGTGCCCCGTCATTGGTGTTAGTGGAAGGAATAGTGCCCCGTCATTGGTGTTAGTGGAAGGAATAGTGCCCCGTCTTTGGTTAGTGGAAGGAATAGTGCCCTGTTATTGGTGTTAGTGGAAGGAATAGTGCCCTGTCATTGGTGTTAGTGGAAGGAATAGTGGCCCGTCTTTGGTGTTAGTGGAAGGAATAGTGGCCCGTCTTTGGTGTTAGTGGAAGGAATAGTGGCCCGTCTTTGGTGTTAGTGGAAGGAATAGTGCCCCGTCATTGGTGTTAGTGGAAGGAATAGTGCCCCGTCTTTGGTGTTAGTGGAAGGAATAGTTCCCCGTCTTTGGCGTTAGTGGAAGGAATAGTGCCCCGTCTTTGGCGTTAGTGGAAGGAATAGTGCCCCGTCTTTGGCGTTAGTGGAAGGAATAGTTCCCCGTCTTTGGCGTTAGTGGAAGGAATAGTGCCCCGTCATTCTTGTTAGTGGCAGGAATAGTGCCCCATTATTTGTATCAATGAGATGAATAGTGCCCCATCTTTGCTGACAGTAGGGAAATAATGCCCCAAGAGCCAGATAAAAGCAAGCAAGTCCCCGGGCCACAGTTTGGAGACCATGGTTTTATATTATACCCCCCCAAAAATGTTGTATTATATTGCGTTTGTGTGCACTATAATTAATTTTAGTGTATTTCTAGTGTTTGATAAAAGGGCTGCACAAATATCGTATAACATTAAAAAATTTCATCAGCCGTCATTTTATTTCCCAGGACCCCTACGATATTCTCTATATGTTGGATGCAAAGAAACGATCACCAACTCTGGTCGCCGGACCAAGCAGTGACGTCAATAGAGTAATGGGGGAGCCATTTTTTTTTTGATAAGGGGACAAACTTGAAATTGGTTATTTCCTATTTGGGATTAATATCATTTTTATACAATAGAAAGGAATAAAATCTGTAAGCGCAAGCGGCTGCTTAATGAGACACGATCAGCGCGGCAACCTTTGATATTCGGCAAATTGTTTTGCCACTATGGAACAAGCGCGATACGCTTCTCAGAATTAATTAAAATGTCCTATACGAGCACAAAGCAGCGTTGAGGTGCGCGATTTGCTTGGATATTGCGGTCATCTGTCTTATAGATCCCATTCTATTTCAGAAACTGTGCTGAACAAGATACCAAAACCCAAAGAAGAGAAGGAAAAAAGGAGGACGGAGGAACCGCACTCCTCCTTCCGACGTTCCATTGCGATTGTTTGCTATGGGCAACGATACTTTCTTGCTGGGAGAGACTTCTACCCGACACACAACTAAATAGTATCCCAAAAAGCAGATGGCGTTAAGGATTCTGTGCGGAATTTCTTGGCTTCGTTTCTAGAACCAATGGGGTGTTCAACCCTCATTCCAAGCATGGCCATCTTGGGAAGAGAAAGGGCTTTGCTTGCCCCCCCCCCCCCGATGATTGGTGATCTGATAACAGTTGGGGGGAAAAATTGTCAGGTAGTGCAGGAGAGACAGAGCCACAGGATGGATGAAGAGGAGGCGGCGGAAAGAGCCTTGCACTGCAGGTACAGCTTTCACTCCAGCAAAAGGAAAACAATGAGCAGCACAGTATTGACATCACCGAATCTCATTCTACATCTGGTGAAACTAGCAGTCAGAAGCCCAGTAGTGTGACCTCCATCACCACCAAAGGGACACACATAAAATTAAGTGAATATTAAGTCTCACACTGCAGCCGCGACCACAGGAGATGGTCAGAGGCTGCAGCCGCGACCGCAGGAGATGGTCAGAGGCTGCAGCCGCGACCGCAGGAGATGGTCAGAGGCTGCAGCCGCGACCGCAGGAGATGGTCAGAGGCTGCAGCCGCGACCGCAGGAGATGGTCAGAGGCTGCAGCCGCGACCGCAGGAGATGGTCAGAGGCTGCAGCCGCGACCGCAGGAGATGGTCAGAGGCTGCAGCCGCGACCGCAGGAGATGGTCAGAGGCTGCAGCCGCGACCGCAGGAGATGGTCAGAGGCTGCAGCCGCGACCGCAGGAGATGGTCAGAGGCTGCAGCCGCGACCGCAGGAGATGGTCAGAGGCTGCAGCCGCGACCGCAGGAGATGGTCAGAGGCTGCAGCCGCGACCGCAGGAGATGGTCAGAGACTGCAGCCGCGACCGCAGGAGATGGTCAGAGACTGCAGCCGCGACCGCAGGAGATGGTCAGAGACTGCAGCCGCGACCGCAGGAGATGGTCAGAGACTGCAGCCGCGACCGCAGGAGATGGTCAGAGACTGCAGCCGCGACCGCAGGAGATGGTCAGAGACTGCAGCCGCGACCGCAGGAGATGGTCAGAGACTGCAGCCGCGACCGCAGGAGATGGTCAGAGACTGCAGCCGCGACCGCAGGAGATGGTCAGAGACTGCAGCCGCGACCGCAGGAGATGGTCAGAGACTGCAGCCTTGACCGCAGGAGATGGTCAGAGACTGCAGCCGTGACCGCAGGAGATGGTCAGAGACTGCAGCCTTGACCGCAGGAGATGGTCAGAGACTGCAGCCTTGACCGCAGGAGATGGTCAGAGACTGCAGCCGTGACCGCAGGAGATGGTCAGAGACTGCAGCCGTGACGGCAGGAGATGGTCAGAGACTGCAGCCGTGACCGCAGGAGATGGTCAGAGACTGCAGCCGTGACCGCAGGAGATGGTCAGAGACTGCAGCCGTGACCACAGGAGATGGTCAGAGACTGCAGCCGTGACCACAGGAGATGGTCAGAGACTGCAGCCGTGACCACAGGAGATGGCCAGGGACTGCAGCCATGACACAGGAGATGGCCAGGGACTGCAGCCATGACAAGAGATGGCCAGGGACTAGAGACATAACACAGGAGATGGTCAAGGACTAAAGACATGATACAGGAGATGGTCAGAGACTGGAGACGTGATACAAGAGATGGTCAGAGACTGGAGACGTGATACAAGAGATGGTCAGAGACTGGAGACATGATACAAGAGATGGTCAGAGACTGGAGACATGATACAAGAGATGGTCAGAGACTGGAGACATGATACAAGAGATGGTCAGAGACTGGAGACATGATACAAGAGATGGTCAGAGACTGGAGACATGATACAAGAGATGGTCAGAGACTGGAGACATGATACAAGAGATGGTCAGAGACTGGAGACATGATACAAGAGATGGTCAGAGACTGGAGACATGATACAAGAGATGGTCAGAGACTGGAGACATGATACAAGAGATGGTCAGAGACTGGAGACATGATACAAGAGATGGTCAGAGACTGGAGACATGATACAAGAGATGGTCAGAGACTGGAGACATGATACAAGAGATGGTCAGAGACTGGAGACATGATACAAGAGATGGTCAGAGACTGGAGACATGATACAAGAGATGGTCAGAGACTGGAGACATGATACAAGAGATGGTCAGAGACTGGAGACATGATACAAGAGATGGTCAGAGACTGGAGACATGATACAAGAGATGGTCAGAGACTGGAGACATGATACAAGAGATGGTCAGAGACTGGAGACATAGCACAGGAGATGGACAGAGAATATGCTTCAAAGGAGTCAGACTGGAGACACAGTGTTAGAGATCACTCTATAATGGGAAAATAGGGAAAAACAGATTAGTGTCTGCAGTGGCACTGAGGGCCACATGTGGTCCCCGGGATGCAAGTTAGGCATCAGGGCCTTAGATGATCGATCTCACACTGCACATATACTGCTATGAAGCTGTAAACACAGGAAGAAAATTTGTATTTTTCAAGAGGCATTCAAGACAAAAATAAAAGTAAATCTTTGTGGGCAGATGTCCCATATAAGACAGCAAATCTTCACTTTTTGAGTTTAGGTCTACTCCAAGTTGGTGACAATATCAGGCCAGCTGAAAAAGCCAATCTTAATTTGTCTGAGGTGGGCAAAATATGGGGTGGGGGGGGGGTCTCCTTAAATATACTCTATGGAAAAAAACTGGCCAATTTTCAACAGTATACAGCTCACCCAGGCATTTTAAGTATTTTTCTCACCTCGTCTTTCAGGACAGCACTTGGAGAGAGCGTAGCTCCACCCACTTCCCAGGAAACACTGCAGTAAATTCCTTTAAAGTCTGGACACCTCCACCATGGCCTCAGTTGTAGTGTTTCCTCCGGCCATGGTGGAAGCGCTGCAGGGGAACCAGGGGTTGCTGCGCTCTCTCCAGGTGGAGGGAGATGGTCTGCATACCTGTATAGTCATTTTTTTCTTTCAGGCCTTAAAGCCCAATACCCCCCCTGACGTGTGGGGGGTATTCCGGTGTCTTCTCCTTCTCGGGCCCGGCGAGGGTAGAGGCCGCCGGAGGTCTCCGCTCCAGCAGGCTGCAGCCATTTCTCCAGTGGGAGTTTTTGATTTTCAAATATGGCGCCGGCAGCGCCGAGTGGCGGGCGACGTCACTGCTGGACGGGGCGGGACTTCCGGCGGCGCGTAGCGGCTTCCGGTTCCGGCCGCAGGAACGCAGGAGGGGGAGGCGGCCTCGGCCTGTGTCAGCTTCCGGTCCTCGCAGCGGCGAAAGGACCGGGAGATTCAAAATAAAAAGGGCACTTTTCAAAAGCTTCTGGGCGGCTGCAGTCAGGATGAGTGAACCGGAACCAGCAGCGGTGGCAGGAGCAGGAGCCACAGACACAGGCCATATCCAGGTAAGAGGGACGGCGAGTCTCTAACTAATACCTTGGATATTTTGTGTGTCCCTTCCCTTTCCCCTCCATAGGGAGGAAGGGGAGCCTGCCATACACTGCAGAAATTTGACTTTTGTTTTGCAGATGTATGTTTTTTTCTGTGCAGCAATGGTTTTGGGGTTTGTCTGTGTGCCATTGTCTGTTTGATATGCATTTGCTTAAGGTTTTCTAGCGAGGAAATCTTGTGCACTAAGAATGCTGGTTTTGGTTTTTAAAAAAGTGTTTTTGTGGTGTTTTGGTGTTTTTCAGAAAGCTAAAGAAAAGTCCAAACATACTATCCCTCCCCCTAAAAAGCGGTGTGCGGCATGTAAGACCACCCTTAGGGAGGCATGGGCTAAACCGCTATGCAAGGGTTGCATAGCAGAGTTGGTTAGGGAGGAAGCGGCTACCAGGGAACCTTCTGTTCAGCCTGGTGAGTTGCTCTTCTCCTTCCGGAAGGAGCTGGAAGAAACTTTCTCATCCTTCCGCTCCTATCTGGACAGGCGCCCAGTAGTAGAAGCAGCGAGTTCCTCCCCCAGTACTCACACCTCCTCTGCAACAAGAAGGGAGGTTAGTGATTCTGAGGAAGAGGAGAAGGAAGAACCGTCAGGGTCAGAAGAGGAAGACGAGGACAGAGAGGTTTCCTCATCTCGCTATAAGCTATCGTTGGAGGAGGTAGACGATCTCCTTAAAACGATACACACCACCCTGAGTATTAAGGAAGATAGGGCTGATCTATCTTTGCATGACAGGATGTATCGGGGCATGGATGAAGTCAAACATCGCATGTTCCCGGTACATCAGGTCCTAACAGACGCTATTAAAAGGGAGTGGAAGGACCCAGAGAGGGCCCCTTTTTTCTCCAGGTCTCTAAAAAGGAGATTTCCTTTTGACGAGGACAACTCTCAGGTGTGGAACAAGAGGCCCAAGCTGGATGCGGCTTTTTCCCAAGTGTCACGTAATACGGACCTGGCTTTTGAGGACATGGGGGTATTGAAGGACGCCATGGACAAGAGGGCGGACTCATTGCTCAAAAAGGCTTGGGATTCCACCCTTATTAACCTCAAGCCAGCAATGGCATCGACAGTTGTGGCCAGGAATCTTGAGCACTGGCTAGAACAGCTGAGGGGCCATATTGAGGCAGGTACCTCCCGTAAGGACCTGCTGGAGACCTTACCAGTCCTACAGAGGGCAGTAGGGTACGTGGCGGATGCATCAGCAGAGTCCATTAAGATCTCTGCGAGGTCCTCAGCCCTGATTAACTCGGCTAGGAGGGCTCTTTGGGTCAAGACTTGGACTGGGGATTCAGCCTCTAAGTCTAAATTATGTGGCCTACCCTTTGAGGGGGATCTGGTGTTTGGCCCGGGTCTTGACGCCGTTCTTGATAGGACGGCGGACAAGAAGAAGGCCTTTCCAGTTAAAAAGAAAGTGGCGCCTCACCCCAAGAAGAATTTTCGTCCTTTTTTCCAGGCCCGAGATTCCAAGGAAGCGGGACAGAGGAGACCGTGGAGGTCTCAGAGGGGCAGAGGGAAGTCTGGGGTGTTGTTTCGTCCCCCCAGTCAACCCGCCAAGACCCAGTGACGGTCCCCAGGCTGTGGGAGGAAGGCTTCAATCCTTTCTTCCGCAGTGGGAGAGGGCGACTCCCAGTGCGTTCGTCCTCAAAGTAATTTCGGAGGGGTACGCACTGGAGTTTTCAGAGAGGCCACCCTCCCGGTTCTATGTCACACAGCTTCCAAGAGACTTGGAGAAGTCGGTGGCAATGTCCTCTCTTTTGCAGGAGTTCCTGCGGCAGAGAGTGATTATCCCAGTTCCTCAAGGGGAGGAAGAGCTAGGGTTTTATTCTCACGTTTTCCTGGTGAGGAAGCCGTCGGGGAAATTCAGGCTAATCTTGAATTTAAAAGTCCTAAATCTGTCCATACGGTACAAGAGATTCCGTATGGACACGATTTACTCGGTGAGGAAACTCCTACCCACAGGGTGCTTTCTAGCCTCAATAGATTTGAGGGACGCGTATCTTCACGTGCCCATCAAACCCGAGTCGCAGAGGTACCTGCGTCTGGCTATCAGGACAGGAGGGGTGATGTCTCATTTTCAGTTTCGAGCTCTCCCGTTCGGGCTCTCTGCCTCACCACGGATCTTTACAAAGGTCATGGCAGAGGCGTTAGCACCACTCAGGTTGGAAGGGATAGCGGTGGTACCGTACCTCGACGACCTTCTCCTGTTCGCCAGCTCAGAGGAATCTCTGCGCAGGGATCTAGTGAGGGCTCAATGCCATTTAGAGAGCCTAGGTTGGATCCTGAACCAGGAAAAGTCAAACCTGGTCCCTTCACAAGTGATAGTGTTCCTAGGCTATACGATCGACTCCGTACAGGAAAAGATCTTTCTACCGGAGGAGAAGATCAGGAAGGTACAGGCAGCGGTACAGAGGATGCAGACAAATCTGTCAGTCTCTGTGCATGCGGCCATGTCCACCCTAGGGCTTCTCACAGCCTCCATCCCGGCTGTCCAGTGGGCCCGCCTCCATTCCAGGGACCTCCAGCAAGCAATCTTGCAGAGCTGGTCCTATGGGGAGTCTCTGGACAAGCAGATGAGGATTCCATCATCAGTAAAGAGGAAGTTATGGTGGTGGAGGGGTCAGGCAAATCTGTGCAAGGGGCTATTATGGGTTTTCCCCGCAGCCAAAGTCCTCACGACAGATGCGAGCTCATGGGGATGGGGTGCGCATCTCGAGGGGCAGCTGGCCCAGGGCTCCTGGTCAGTGGAGGAATCCAGGAGATCCTCGAACTGGAGGGAGCTGAGAGCCATCCTTCTGGGTCTGTGGGCCTTCAGACAGTCGATCGGAGGCCGACACATCCAGATTCTGTCAGACAACGCCACAGCTGTGGCGTATATATCGAGACAGGGAGGCACAAGGAGCAGGCATCTTTTAGACCTGGCCCGTCAGATCCTTTACTGGGCAGAGGACAATCTAGCGTCCCTGACAGCGGTCCATCTAAAGGGCACCCTAAACCACATAGCAGACTTCCTGAGCAGGAAGAGGGTTTTGGAGTCCGAGTGGTCTCTGAACCAGGAGGTCTTCAAACAGATTTCGGACAGATGGGGAGTGCCCCAGATAGATCTCTTTGCGTCAGAAGCAAATGCAAGAGTTCCAGTCTTTTTCTCCCTGAACAGACAGGACCAAGCGGAGGGTCTGGACGCTCTGGCTCAGCGCTGGGCCTTCCGCTTGTGCTATGCGTTTCCCCCTATACAACTAATCCCCTTGGTGCTCAAGAAGCTCCAAGAGGAGAGGACCACCTTAGTTTTAGTGGCCCCATATTGGCCCAAGAGGCCCTGGTTTTCGGGCCTACTGAAGTTGGCGGTAGAACCCCATTGGGTCTTACCGATCAGAGCGGATCTGTTGTCCCAGGGTCCCCTTCTACATCCCAACGCGGGTCAGCTCAACCTAGCAGCCTGGCTACTGAGGAGCAAATCCTGAAAGATAAGGGTTTGTCCAAGAATTTAATTTGTACCCTTCTGAATAGTAGGAAGAAGGTCACAAGGGCTATTTATTTTAAGACCTGGAAGTGTTTTAATTCCTGGTGTGCCTCAAAAAATTGTTCTCCTAGGGAGAATTTTTCCGTTCTGGAATTTCTACAGGACGGAGTTGAAAAAGGGGTTGGCAGCAAGTACCCTGAAGGTTCAGGTAGCTGCGTTATCAGTTTTTTTTAGAGAGAAGGCTATCTCTAGACCCTTGGGTTATTAGGTTCTTCAGGTCACTGGCTAGGCTCAGGCCGGTGCCATTGAAGTGTTTTCCCAAGTGGGATCTTTCGGTGGTCTTGCAGGGTCTGACTAAAAGGCCCTTTGAGCCACCGGAGGAGACCTCAATCAAATTTTGGTCCTTGAAGTTAGCACTGCTGATTGCAGTTACTTCAGCCAGAAGGGTCAGTGAGCTTCAGGCGCTGTCCATCACTGAGCCCTTCTTAACTGTCTTCCCGGATCGGGTGGTGTTGAGAACAGACCCAGGGTTCCTACCGAAGGTAGTTTCAGGTTTTCATAGGGCTCAGGAGATTATCCTGCCGACGTTTTGCCCAGACCCGAAAAACTCGAGAGAAAGAGATTTCCATAGTCTGGACGTGAGGAGGTGCGTTTTACACTACCTCAAAATATCTAAGGAATTCAGAAAGTCCAATTCTCTTTTTCTGTTGTTTGCAGGGTCTCGCAAAGGGTATGGTGCTTCTAAGAGCACGATCGGTAGGTGGCTTCGGATGGCTATCCACGAAGCTTATAGAGCTATGGAAAGGGATCCTCCCGTAGGGGTAGTAGCCCATTCAACTCGGGCTTTAGCTACATCCTGGGCGGAAAGAGCTGGGGCCTCACCAGAGCGAATCTGCAAAGCGGCCACATGGACGAGCTACTCAACCTTCGCTCGCCATTATAGGATGGACCTGCTCTCAGCGGCAGAGCAGTCGTTTGGCAGGAAGGTCCTGCAAGCGGTGGTCCCACCCTAAGAGTAAGTACTCTTTTGTCATCTCCAAGTGCTGTCCTGAAAGACGAGGTGAGAAAACCTTAGTTAGACTTACCGGTAACGGTATTTCTACGAGTCTTTGAGGACAGCGCCAATGACCCTCCCTTGGGTTAAGAAATGCTATAAAATGTTATAAGATGTTAACGGTTATGGTTGCTATGTTCTGCTTATGTACTTTCAGCATGGCCGGAGGTACTCGGTAACAACTGAGGCCATGGTGGAGGTGTCCAGACTTTAAAGGAATTTACTGCAGTGTTTCCTGGGAAGTGGGTGGAGCTACGCTCTCTCCAAGTGCTGTCCTGAAAGACTCGTAGAAATACCGTTACCGGTAAGTCTAACTAAGGTTTTTTCTCTTTGTCTTTCATGTGGCTTCATTCATCATAAACATCTTCCGACCGCTTGAACATATTTAGAACTTGAAACCTTTGAGAAACTGGTTATGTTCTATCACTATAAACAAATTGGCAAAAAAAAAAAAATTAAAAGGGGAAAAAAAAAAAAATAAAAAATAAAAAAAACAACTCGCTTGTCCACAACCATTTAATCACCAAGGAGCTTTCATGTCCATAACTCTGAAGATCACACTTCCTACGAGAGCTCGCCTCCGCTAATAAAGCAAATTTTAATCAGCGGAAGTAAAGCTGATCTGATGAATATTTGAGTTATTTGGTTGTGGGAGGATGCATGTGTAAACTGCAATTTACACACGCATACTATTTTAATCGTACCGCAGAGAGCAAATATATGCTTAGATGACAATTTAGTGGACAAACAGCTTGGTAAATTATTATAAATATGATTAAATATTTTAAATATGCTTGAACGAGAAGCAGAATTTGATAGCAGCGCCGGACAAACCAGAGGAGTAAAAGGGGATTTTGCTGAATTAGTTGTGGAGTATAGGCCATGGAAATTCAACCGAGGAAGGACCAAGAGCGGGAAACCGAGGAAGGACCAAGAGCGGGAAACCGAGGAAGGACCAAGAGCGGGAAACCGAGGAAGGACCAAGAGCGGGAAACCGAGGAAGGACCAAGAGCGGGAAACCGAGGAAGGACCAAGAGCGGGAAACCGAGGAAGGACCAAGAGCGGGAAACCGAGGAGGGACCAAGAGCGTGAAACCGAGGAGGGACCAAGAGCGTGAAACCGAGGAGGGACCAAGAGCGTGAAACCGAGGAGGGACCAAGAGCGTGAAACCGAGGAGGGACCAAGAGCGTGAAACCGAGGAGGGACCAAGAGCGTGAAACCGAGGAGGGACCAAGAGCGTGAAACCGAGGAGGGACCAAGAGCGTGAAACCGAGGAGGGACCAAGAGCGTGAAACCGACGAGGACCAAGAGCGTGAAACCGACGAGGACCAAGAGCGTGAAACCGACGAGGACCAAGAGCGTGAAACCGACGAGGACCAAGAGCATGAAACCGACGAGGACCAAGAGCATGAAACCGACGAGGACCAAGAGCATGAAACCGACGAGGACCAAGAGCATGAAACCGACGAGGACCAAGAGCATGAAACCGACGAGGACCAAGAGCATGAAACCGACGAGGACCAAGAGCATGAAACCGACGAGGACCAAGAGCATGAAACCGACGAGGACCAAGAGCATGAAACCGACGAGGACCAAGAGCATGAAACCGACGAGGACCAAGAGCATGAAACCGACGAGGACCAAGAGCATGAAACCGACGAGGACCAAGAGCATGAAACCGACGAGGACCAAGAGCATGAAACCGACGAGGACCAAGAGCATGAAACCGACGAGGACCAAGAGCATGAAACCGACGAGGACCAAGAGCGTGAAACCGACGAGGACCAAGAGCATGAAACCGACGAGGACCAAGAGCATGAAACCGACGAGGACCAAGAGCATGAAACCGACGAGGACCAAGAGCATGAAACCGACGAGGACCAAGAGCATGAAACCGACGAGGACCAAGAGCATGAAACCGACGAGGACCAAGAGCATGAAACCGACGAGGACCAAGAGCATGAAACTTAGGAAGAGAGAAGAGCTGTGTAGCAATTTTAAAAGAAAAGGAGACGTTCAGCCAAAGCTGTGGATCACAGAAGTGGAGCTCGTTCTGCATTCCTGTGACCCATTTTAAGCATACAGCTGGCTGAAGCCCACTGTCGGCTGTTGTCACAGAGCCGGTCCTGGGCAAGATCGCAACAATGGGGTCAGGATCCGACCAGCACCCGGCTCAGTTTCTTAGCGAGCCAGAATCGGCGACCCATCAGATTAGGTCACGCAAGTGACGTTCCATCAGGCTTGCTAATCTGACACTACACCTACAGTCAGAAGAAGGCAGCGGACATCTTACTACACCCCGCTAAGTCTTGAATTTCACAGTAATTTTAGCAATAAAGGGAGCGTATATAAATAAAATTATTATATTGACATCTGTGATGCCGTTAGCACGTTTAATTTTGAAAGGCTAAAGGTTTAGCGCTTAGCAGTGCGGGGTGTACCAATATGGCCTCCTCCACCTTCCTAATGCTGGGTGTACCAATATGGCCTCCTCCACCTTCCTAATGCTGGGTGTACCAACATGGCCTCTGCCACCTTCCTACTGCTGGCGTCCAGCTTCTTTCAAAATTAAACGTCCAAACAGCATCACAGATGTCAACATACTATATTTATTTATATACACTCACTTTATTGCTAAAATTACTCTATTACATCTATTGAAATTCAAGACGTAGTTGGGTGTAGCAAGATTCTAACCCTTCCCAATTTTATTACCATATACTTTTCACACCCTCCCAGGACAGGACGCGAGAGGAAAACTCCCCAATGGTGACACAGACTGCAATAAAATGATGTCAGAGGAATTAAGGCTTCACTAGTTTTTCCCCCAAAAACAAACAAAAAAAAAAAAAATTAAAAAACATGGCTGGGCTCCACTTTAAGTGCTCCTTTTTTCTAAATCAGATCCATTTATTTTCTATCCAGTGCATTATTACATCAAGTAAATAAGTTTTTTTTTTTTCTTCACATCAGCAGACAGTACCCAAAGACAGACTGTGCCTGACAACAGCAGGAAGCTTTGAAAGTTGTAAAATATTAAACAGAAAAGCAAAGCAAAAAAAAAATAAAAAAATAAAAACCCTCAACATACATGTCATTATACAAGCTGACAACAGTCTTTGGACCAACACCCAAATGCCCCAGATTTGTCTTATGTTTTTGCTTTTTGTTCAATTGAATAGTAAATCAATAGTGACATTGTGAAAGCAAAAGAAAAAAAGGGAAATGCTCACCAGCTATAATTGTTGGCGCTCGTCAGCGGAGCGATGAATCCACGGATGTAATCCGACTGCCACTCATTGAGGTCACATAGGAATATCCCCCCCCCCCCAACTGAAAGTTGACCGCTTGCCGACCAGCCGCCGCCATTTTACTGTGGCAGAATGGCACGGCTGGGCGAAACGACATTACCTAACGTCGCTTCTCCTTTTGGCCACTAGTAGTGGGCACGCCCGACGGGCGCGATGACCGCCGGGCTCCCGAGATCACTCGTGACAGAGCAAGAATCAGGATCTGTGTGTGTGTAACCACACAAAACCTGGTGCTTTCAGGGGAGAGGAGACAGATCGTGTGTTCATACTAAGTATGAACACCGATCTCACTCTCCTCCTAGACCATCCCCCTACAGTTAGAACACACACAGGGAACACAGTTATCCCCTTTATCGCCCCCTAGTGTTAACCCCTTCCCTGACAGTGACAATTATACAGTAATCAGGGCATTTTTATAGCTCTGATCGCTGTATAATTGTCAATGGTCCCAAAAATGTGTTAAAAGTGTCCAATTTGTCCACCGCAATATCGCAGTCCTGATAAAAATTGCAGATCGCCGCCATTACTAGTAAAAAAAAAAAAAACAAATAAAAATGCCATAAATCTATGCCCTATCTTGTAGACACTAACTTTTGCGCAAACCAATCAAGATACACTTATTGCAATTTTTTTTAACCAAAAATATGTGGAAGAATACGTATCAGCCTAAGCTGCCGAAAAAAAAAATGTTTCTTTGATTAAAAAAAAAAAATGTATATTTATTATTGTTTTTTTTTTTTTCAAAATTGTCGCCCTTTTGTTTATAGCACAAAATATAGAAACTGTGGAGGCGATCAAATACCACCAAAAGAAAAGCTCCATTTGTGGAAAAAAAAAAAAAAAGACGTAAATTTTGCTAGGGTGCAACGTCGCACGACCGCGCAATTGTCAGTTAAAGCGACGCAGTGCCGAATCGCAAAAAAAAAAAAAATCTGGTCATTGAGCAGCCAAATCTTTGCGGGGCTGAAGTGGTTAAACCGGCAGCAGACTCGCCATGGTTTTGCTTTTCCTTCTTCTGGATCAACAGTATCACAAGCCTAATATAAGCTGAACTTGGAAGACTTCTTTTATTTAACCGGTTTAGCAAATGGGGAATCTTGGTGTTGCACACATAAACGGATTATAGGATAAAGGGAACGGTTCACTAGTATGCAGCAGCCACTGCCCATTAACCATCGATTCCCGGCAAATCCCTCCATCCATCCACTCTTCAGCAAACACGCACTCCCTGTATTTCCCATCTCCGGCGTTACAACACCAGCTTATCATTGTAATTTATTCGAGAATATAATACTGGATACGACTCTCACATCGTCCAACCTCTCGCATTGCCAATAAAGTTTCTGGAGCTCCATACAAAGCAGGCAAGGTCAAAGGTATTGTTTGTATATTTCAATAAAGTTGGGCCCATGCTTGCCTACCTTGCAGTGAACTTTGGGGGTGGGGGGCCATTTTTATGTGACCCTCGCAACTCCCCTGCAACTGCGGCACCCCCTCTCCATGTCTAAGCAGACAGAACTCCTCCTAAATATCCTAAACCTCTCTGTGCAGCTGCAGCTCCCCCTTCCCCCCCCCCCCCCATCTCCACCTAACCCGGTCTCAGCATGCAGCAGACTCCGGAAGCTGACTCCAGCCCTCCTCTGGTCCTCCTCCAGACCCCAGTAGGAAGGTGGCGGAGGCCATGTTGGTACACTCAGCAGTAGGAAGGTGGCGGAGGCCATGTTGGTACACCCCACACTGCTTAGTGCTAAACCTGTAGGCTTTCAAAATGAAACCTGCAAACAGCATCACAGATATCAATATACTATATTTATTTATATACGCTAAGTTTAATGCTAAAATTACTGTGGAATTCAAGACATAGCTGGGTGTAGTAAGATGTTCGCTGCTGCCTTCTGTGTAAAAGAAATAGCTGGCACTCAGGAGGGGGAATTAGTGAAGAGGGGGGGGGATTGTGAAGAGTGGGGGGGGGGAGATTGTGAAGAGTGGGGGGGGGGAGATTGTGAAGAGTGGGGGGGGGAGAGATTGTGAAGAGTGGGGGGGGAGAGATTGTGAAGAGTGGGGGGGGGGGGAGATTGTGAAGAGTGGGGGGGGGGGAGATTGTGAAGAGTGGGGGGGGGGAGATTGTGAAGAGTGGGGGGGGGGGGGAGATTGTGAAGAGTGGGGGGGGGGGGGAGATTGTGAAGAGTGGGGGGGGGGAGATTGTGAAGAGTGGGGGGGGAGATTGTGAAGAGTGGGGGGGGAGATTGTGAAGAGTGGGGGGGGGGGGGGGAGATTGTGAAGAGTGGGGGGGGGGAGATTGTGAAGAGTGGGGGGGGAGATTGTGAATGGTTGGGGGGGGATTGTGAAGTGGGGGGGGATTGTGAAGAGTGGGGGGGGGGATTGTGAAGAGTGGGGGGGGGGGGGGGGGGGATTGTGAAGAGTGGGGGGGGGATTGTGAAGAGTGGGGGGGGGATTGTGAAGAGTGGGGGGGGATTGTGAAGAGTGGGGGGGGGGGCTTGTGAAGAGTGGGGGGGAGGCTTGTGAAGAGTGGGGGGGAGGCTTGTGAAGAGTGGGGGGGAGGCTTGTGAAGAGTGGGGGGGAGGCTTGTGAAGAGTGGGGGGGGGATTGTGAAGAGTGGGGGGGGGATTGTGAAGAGTGGGGGGGGGATTGTGAAGAGTGGGGGGGGGATTGTGAAGAGTGGGGGGGGGCTTGTGAAGAGTGGGGGGGAGGCTTGTGAAGAGTGGGGGGGAGGCTTGTGAAGAGTGGGGGGGAGGCTTGTGAAGAGTGGGGGGGAGGCTTGTGAAGAGTGGGGGGGAGGGCAAGCCGGCATAATAATATGGAGATTCCCCCTATAATATGTTTTTATTCTCATCCTGGCCGCTCTCCTGTATGTTGGAAGGGGGGGGGGGGGGTAGGGGGCAAATTGCTTGCCTTGCTCTGGGCGCTGACAACCAATGATACGCTAGAAAAGACTGGCTTCTAACTTTTTCTTAGCGGGCTCTTAGATTCAAAGCAAATTGGTCAAGCCCTGATCCCAAGCAAACACTAACTGCCTGGCCGTCTCTGCCAACATTCCTTACTACTGGCTCACAATTGGAAACTCCATGTAGGAAGACACAGACAACCAGTTGATTAGCATTTCCAGAAGGTGAGATCAGCCACCTTTTAGGACTGGTTGCATTTAAGAAAGTCTATAAAACTATTATTAATCGCATAAAAAGAAAAAAAAAAAAACGCCGGTATACACAGGTCGAAATTGTCAGCTGTATTAATATAATCTTTCACAGTAAGCTAATGAATCTTTATTATCATTTCCTTCCTCAGACTTGTTAAGAGAAAGAAGAAAGACAGAACGCTTATTTTTAAACATGTCGGCCACTAAATATTTTAGTGCCCTTGTCTTCAGAAGAGGCAGAGATGTGCTGCCGCAGCAGTTGCCAGTTTGCGGACACCGTGCATTTTTAAAACCACTTATCAGCGGTGAGATGCACTTGCTGCAAACCTTCAATAAACAGTGGATAAAAAAAAAAAGAGAAAAAAAAAATAATAATTTAACCCTTGTATCATCAAAGCAAGGCGACGTCAATCACCTACCGAAAGCAAACCGGTCATTGGTCCACTTCAGAAATAACCTAAAACTTATCTATGGTCCAAATGTAGACTCTTCTATTTCATTGCTACATTGTATTTCAATGATTTCTGACCTATTCCTATCAAAACTATTTCAGGGCCGGTGTTCCGACAGAATCGACGACCCGTCAGATTAGGTGATGGAAGTGACGTTCCGTCAGCTGCACATGCGTTCCGCCTCTAACAGGTTTTCTACTCTGATAGATCGCCTGCAGTCAGAACGCGGCAGCGGACATCTTACTACACCCAGCTATTTCTTGAATTTAAGACAAATTTTAAGCAATAAACTGAGCATATATAAAATATAGTATATTGATATCTGTGATGCTGTTTGCAGGTTTCATTTTGAAAGCCTACAGGTTTAGGGCTGAGCAGTGTGGGGTGTACCAACATGGCCTCCACCATCTTCCTACTGCTGGATGTACCAACAGGCCTCCGCCACCTTCCTACTGCTGGATGTACCAACATGGCTTCCGCCACCTTCCCACTGCTGGATGTACCAACATGGCCTCCACCACCTTCCTACTGCTGACCAACATGGCCTCCGACACCTTCCTACTGCTGGGTGTACCAACATGGCCTCCGCCACCTTCCTACTGCTGGGTGTACCAACATGGCCTCCGCCACCTTCCTACTGCTGACCAACTTGTCCCCCGACACCTTCCTACTGCTGGGTGTACCAACATGGCCTCCGCCACCTTCCTACTGCTGGGTGTACCAACATGGCCTTCGCCACCTTCCTACTGCTGGATGTACCAACATGGCCTCCGCCACCTTCCTACTGCTGGGTGTACCAACATGGCCTTCGCCACCTTCCTACAGCTGGGTGTACCAACATGGCCTCCGCCACCTTCCTACTGCTGGGTGTACCAACATGGCCTCCGCCACCTTCCTACTGCTGGATGTACCAACATGGCCTCCGCCACCTTCCTACTGCTGACCAACATGGCCTCCGCCACCTTCCTACTGCTGACCAACATGGCCTCCGACACCTTCCTTCTGCTGGGTGTACCAACATGGCCTCCGCCACCTTCCTACTGCTGGGTGTACCAACATGGCCTCCGCCACCTTCCTACTGCTGGGTGTACCAACATGGCCTCCGCCACCTTCCTACTGTTGGATGTACCAACATGGCCTCCGCCACCTTCCTACTGCTGAGTGTACCAACATGGCCTCCACCACCTTCCTACTGCTGAGTGTACCAACATGGCCTCCGCCACTTTCCTACTGCTGGCTTCCAGCTTCTTTCCAAATGAATCATCCAAACAGCACAATACACTATATTTATTTATATACACTCACTTTATTGCTCAAATTACTCTTAATTTCAAGACGTAGCTGGGTTACGGTGTGGCCTGGTGTGGATTTGTGGGGGCCATGGCATTTTTTTTTTTTTATTGTCGGCAATGTTCTATAGCAATAACAGGAAGTGGCAGGAAATCCCAGAACTAGTGTCCCCATTGGAAGTTCTCACTTCTATCCCTGTGCTGGTGACAACCGAAAACTTGTGATTTTCCTTCACTTTCGGTGATAAAAGTAAACAGGGCAAATGGAGAGGGTGAATCTCCCCTATGGGGGCACAGACAGCAATGAAAAAACGAATGGGGGGGGCCTTTAGTTACAACTTAAGTGTGTTTAGTTATCAAAAGTAACACAACGCGTTGCCTAAATAGGAGCAGAACACGGGTGAAAAAACGTCTAATTATAATGTGAATAGCAACTAAAGGGCACAAAAGAGGCACAAAAGAGGCACAAAAATAGCCGAGAATACTCTGGATAAAACAATGGAACGTTACACTTCAACCTTCTCATTTTACTTAATATTAAGGGCATATGGAAATGAGCTCTTTGCATATTTTGAGCAAAACAACCGTCAAAGCAGAACTCCAGCCGAAACAGAGAACGGCGAGAACTTTAGAAAAGCTTTCAGAAGCTTCAAGCAGCTTTTTTGATGCCCTTAAAGAGACCCCCCCGTCCCACCAGAGATGTCAAAGAAAAGCTCCGGTAGCTTTTTATTTATTTTTTTAAGGCAAGCCGGTTTCATTTTTATTTTTCTGCGTTTTACTTCCTCTGCTGTAAAACTGGTGCGACAGTGACAGCAAGTTACGGGAAATTAGGGGTCGATTGATAACGTTTTTTTCTGGGCCGATATCGCTTTCGGCCTATAGCCGATAACAGGCGCCAATATTCTGCACATCACCTTCGCCTGCCAGCCAGATGCAGCATGTCACTTGCCACTGTCACCTGCAGTATGCCACATGTCATCAGATGCAGCGTGTCACTTACCACTGTCAATTGCCACCCAGATGCAGTATGTCACTTGCCACTGTCACCCAGATGCAGTATGTCACTTGCCGATCTGCTGCCACCTAGATGCAGCATGTCACTTCCCACCCAGAAGCAGCGCGTCACTTGCCACTCTCACCTGCCACCCATATGCAGTTTGTCATCGTCGTCTGCCACCCAGATGCAGCATGTCACTTGCCACTGTCATCCAGATGCAGCATGTCACTTGCCACTGTCATCCAGATGCAGCTTGTCACCTGCCACCCATATGCAACATGTCACTTGTCACCGTCACCTGCCACCAAGATGCAGCATGTCACTTGCCACTGTCATCCAGATGCAGCTTGTCACCTGCCACCCATATGCAACATGTCACTTGTCACCGTCACCTGCCACCCAGATGCAGCTTGACATCGTCATCTGCCACCGAGATGCAGCATGTCACTTGCCACCCATATGCAGCGTGTCACTTGCCACCGTCACCTGCCACCCAGATGCAGCTTGTCAAAGCTTACACTACTTCTGGCAGCTTCCACATGCAGATGGTGAGAGATGATGCAACTATCTCTCTGCTCGCCCGCGGCTGCAGCTCTGTCAAGAGCAGCCTTCGCGGTGATGCGAGGCGGGCAGCAACAGGTGATGTTATCTCTCTGCTGCCCACGGCACCGCTGACAGACTGCAGCGAGCACCGTGCAGGGACCGGGGGAGGTGGTCTGACCAATTATTTGAAAAATTTAAAATGTCAGCCCCCCAATAAATCGCCCGCGACGATAATCAGTCGGCCTCTACTGGACATGTCTCTAAGGGCTCATTTATGTTAGAGGCAGCCCCTTCCCTCTGAGGTGATCCGTGGAGGTCGGAGGCTGGGGAGTGATAGGTTGCCTCCTCAGTGCCTCTTTTAACCCCCTTAAAATCCTGCACCACCAGGCTACAGGGAGGTTGCAGAGTAACCCCATTCACTTGAATGGGGTCGCACTTGGCAGTGGTACCGAGCACCACAGGGGGGTAAAAATATTTGGCAACAGCGTGTGCACAAAATGGTGAGCCAAGCCTATAAATTGGCCAGTCTGTGTTGCAGTAAAGTGCAGAAGTTTTACTGCCCTAAAGCGTCATTTGAAGGAGTCATTAATTAGAGAAGCCATTTCCAAACATGCAAACCACGGCTGTTATAAACAAAAACAGTAAAAAATAAACAAAATTGAAACCCGAGTGAAACCATGGCAACCTGTATTTGCACTCACCGACCTACCGGCGTGCCAGCTCATTTCCTGTTACTGGTCACCTGCAATTAGGTGGACCACGTCACCCACCAGAGAAGCCACTGATGTCATGGAAACAACCGTTACTCACTCCACAAAGTTCACAATGAGAAAAAAAACAAACACCTTAAAATAAACACGATACGATACCTAACACACAGGATTACAAGACCTACAGATAACATTTCTCAAAGTAAAAATAATAGAGCTCAAGCCATTGAGAAAAAAATATATATAAAATATGTAGATAAATAGCTTTTGATCTCTTGCACATAGGCGACTATACATTAAAACAAAATCTGCTGAAATAAATACAGAAGTGGCCATTGATCGCCTGCTAAAAAATGCTACTTGATCGGCCGTTGACTGTGGTACTTTCTGGCTCGCTGACCTTCAATATGCATTAAGCAAGTTTATAGAATAATTCCAGGTATGGGTATTATTACATAGTTACATTGTGTCAGATTGGATCACATACCATACCTGTGGGATCCATCTAGAATCTGGAAATCAGTGGAAATAGACACAGTTACTACAGTGATCTCCACTTGCTCCCCCTACTGTCCTGCTGAATTGTGAACAAAAGGGAGGTTGCTCGCTTGGCAGGGGCGCCATTCAGAGATCACTTTGCATTTTCTCAATACAAAGCATTCTCTGATAGGACAAGATAAAGAGATGAAGGGGTGCTGACATCATGCTCTCTTCCTTGTCCAATCAGAGAACACAGTCTTTGAGAAAAAAGCCACCGTCAAGGAGGTCCCTCTCCACTGAGCGCCAATGTCAAGGAGGTCCCTCTCCACTGAGCGCCAATGTCAAAGAGGTCCCTCTCCACTGAGCGCCAATGTCAAGGAGGTCCCTCTCCACTGAGCGCCAATGTCAAGGAGGTCCCTCTCCACTGAGCGCCAATGTCAAGGAGGTCCCTCTCCACTGAGCGCCAATGTCAAGGAGGTCCCTCTCCACTGAGCGCCAATGTCAAGGAGGTCCCTCTCCACTGAGCGCCAATGTCAAGGAGGTCCCTCTCCACTGAGCGCCAATGTCAAGGAGGTCCCTCTCCACTGAGCGCCAATGTCAAGGAGGTCCCTCTCCACTGAGCGCCAATGTCAAGGAGGTCCCTCTCCACTGAGCGCCAATGTCAAGGAGGTCCCTCTCCACTGAGCGCCAATGTCAAGGAGGTCCCTCTCCACTGAGCGCCAATGTCAAGGAGGTCCCTCTCCACTGAGCGCCAATGTCAAGGAGGTCCCTCTCCACTGAGCGCCAATGTCAAGGAGGTCCCTCTCCACTGAGCGCCAATGTCAAGGAGGTCCCTCTCCACTGAGCGCCAATGTCAAGGAGGTCCCTCTCCACTGAGCGCCAATGTCAAGGAGGTCCCTCTCCACTGAGCGCCAATGTCAAGGAGGTCCCTCTCCACTGAGCGCCAATGTCAAGGAGGTCCCTCTCCACTGAGCGCCAATGTCAAGGAGGTCCCTCTCCACTGAGCGCCAATGTCAAGGAGGTCCCTCTCCACTGAGCGCCAATGTCAAGGAGGTCCCTCTCCACTGAGCGCCAATGTCAAGGAGGTCCCTCTCCACTGAGCGCCAATGTCAAGGAGGTCCCTCTCCACTGAGCGCCAATGTCAAGGAGGTCCCTCTCCACTGAGCGCCAATGTAAAGGAGGTCCTTGTCCCCTGAGCGCCAATGTAAAGGAGGTCCTTGTCCCCTGAGCGCCAATGTAAAGGAGGTCCTTGTCCACCGAGCGCCAATGTAAAGGAGGTCCTTGTCCACCGAGCGCCAATGTAAAGGAGGTCCTTGTCCACCGAGCGCCAATGTAAAGGAGGTCCTTGTCCACCGAGCGCCAATGTAAAGGAGGTCCTTGTCCACCGAGCGCCAATGTAAAGGAGGTCCTTGTCCACTGGGCGCCAATGTCAAGGAGGTGCTTTACCGAGCGCCACTGTAAAAGGAGGTCCTTGTCCACTGAGCACCAATGTAAAGGAGGTCCTTCTCCACTGAGCACCAATGTAAAGGAGGTCCTTCTCCACTGAGCGCCAATGTAAAAGGAGGTCCTTCTCCACTGAGCGCCAATGTAAAAGGAGGTCCTTCTCCACTGAGCACCAATGTCAAGGAGGTCATTCTTCCCTGAGCGCCACTGTAAAGAAGGTCATTCTCCGCTGAGCGCCGCTGTAAAGGCCGTCCTTTTTCAATGACCACCAATGTAAGGGGATCATTTTTCACTGACCACCATATGTAGGGAGTCCTTCTACCCTGACCACCAATGAAAGAAAACACTACCATTTTGAGTGTCTGCATTCTTTTTCTGACCATTATTTTGAGTGGTTTCATTATTATTGTGGAAAATAATTGTCAAATAAAGCCACCCTGGGGATCAAGCACACTATGTACGCCACATTCCTTGTTTTTGTATTTGTCCTTCAGTTCATAAACTTACTGTTCAAGCCAACGCACCGCGAGCTGTAGATATAACTATTACCAAGGGTCCCCTGATGCATGAAAGTTATTTTAAAGGTTCCTTCATATTAAAAACATTGAGAAGGCCTGAAGACGACATGCAATTCAAGAACCTAGAAGTGTCCGAGCATACCTGCTGCCTTCTACTCAAGTGCCCTTGAAACTCTGAAAAACTTTAGGGTGCTCAACTGGGCAAACTCTGTCTTCAGCTAGTAAAGTCACGGTTTGCGCCTTCCCAAGCCTCTCTATTGGTACATGCTGGATTCTTCTAGATTTCAGCAGTCCATTTTCACCACCGGACAAGCACTTTATTCAAATTTTAGAATCGCAATGCACAAAAGTTAAAAATTTGTGCTGCCCCTCCTACCCACACGGTGTCTCAACTATATGGGATTCTGAGAGAGGGAGACCACCGGAGGTGAACTGTTGTTCCCTCTAAAGTGGGAAAAATTCCTGGCCACCTCTTTTTCTGAGGAAGACAGGATAAAAAGTTTTATTTTCACTCATAAATTACCTTTTTATTTTCAGAAGAAGTGCTATAAAGATTTGGTACCGGACGCAAGTTGACCTACACCGTATATATACCCCTCCACATCTAGTCTGTGTTGGCACTGTCTAGAGGCCAAGGACTCCTGTCTTCACATTTGGTGGGATCGTAGGCTCCTCTCCTCATCTGGCAGAGTATGATATATATATATATATATATATATATATACATACATACATACATACATATATATATATACACACACACACACACACACACACACACACACACACACACGTCCTATAACTCTTTAGGAGGAGCAAAAGACTATGGGAGGGACATTGAAGGCACCGGTAAAAAACAGTAATAGAATAAAATACAAAAAGGTTTATTATATAATAAGTTAAAATAAACTCATTAGATCATAAACTTTTTTGTATTTCATTCCATTACGTTTTTTTTTTTTTTTTTACTGGTTCCTTCAAAGTCCCTCCCATAGTCATTTGCTCTAAATTGTTTTGGGATGTGGCAATTGTAATAATATGCCCAAACCATTGTGACTGATATGCTTTGATATGCTCTGCCATTTCAGTAGACAAGATAGCTTAAATCTGCAACTATAAAAAGAATGCTCGCACAAGCATTTTTCTCTATATATCATTGTGGGTTGGTTTGTCTTTTCCTGTTCTCTGTTCATGCCATGGGACAGGATGCATGACTTATGACTCATAACCAGATGGCCTGTTGACCCGTGTTACCTCATGATAATGTATCTTAAAGAGTCACTGACTTAAATTTATATTTATATACAAATACATCATTTACTAACCACTCCCCCCTCCCCTCTTTCTATTGGTATGTTGAACCATATAAAAGGTGTAACACACACCTAATAAAGGCAGACATTTTACAAAGGCACAACTTACCTTTCGTTTTATTCGGTGTATTCAGATATCTGAGGTCCCCATGTTGGTGTACCTAATAGATGGGTGGTCGTCCAGAATACCTACCATTTCCTTTCAGCAATAGTAATATCGGGCAATGTAGGCACTTCCGATAGATTTGAGTACGTCCTATAACGCTCTTTGTATATCTGACATTTAGGCTTCTCTCGAGGTCGCCTTATTGTCGATGATCCCTGGGTCCATTTCACAAAAAAAAAAAAAAAAAGGGCATCCTTGGGCATTGCTTATTGGCAGCCCGGGTTGCCATATCCCATCGCTGGAAACCTCCTACATCCCCTCACCTTTTGGAGTGGGCCCAGATTCTCAATGATATCATGGCTATGGAAACACTGGTTGCATAAGATAGTTTGCATCCTGAGAAATTACGCACTTTGTGGACATGCTGGCGGGCATATAGCATATCAGAAATCTAGTAGTGGGATAGCGAATCCGCCCTTCCTATGGTTTCACTGGGGCATGGATCATTTTCCTTTTTTTTTTTTGTGGTGGCTTTTGAGCACTTCAGTTTTTTTTCCTATTTTTCCTGTCCTGTTTTTCATTGCGAAATCATATAAAAAGGGGTCTGTTACCTCCCACCTTGATCCAGTTTATTATTTTGTACTGTTTTTGGGTACCGTATACATCATCTTTCCATTGCATTTGATCACGTTTTTTGTATATGGTCCTCATTTGTTTGACTTATTATGGAAAGTCTTTTACATCTATGTCTATATTCTATATATCTATATATCTATGTCTATATATCTATATATCTATGTCTATATATCTATATATCTATGTCTATATATCTATATATCTATGTCTATATATCTATATATCTATGTCTATATATCTATATATCTATGTCTATATATCTATATATATATCTATATATATCTATGTCTATATATCTCTATATATATATATATATATATATATATCTCTATCTATATCTATATATCTATCTATATCTATGTTTGTATCCTGAGAAAAACTTACCCAAGCTCAACCGCTATATAGTATGATGAAGTCCTAAGGCTGAAACGTGTCAAGATTTTTGGATGATGTTATTGCTGTAATGCTTAAATAAATATTTTATGGAAAAGCTGTTGAGTTTCCGGCCTATACTTTCTATGGATCTTATGTTTGTACCCTGGTAGTTGTCCGAATAAAAACTTATTTGACTAAAATGTGTGCCGCCAAGTAAGCAGCTGTCAAAAAAAAAAAACTTGTTTTGTGTTTAAACAGCTTCATTGACTCAGAAGCTCTAGACACCGTAAGTAAAATTATCCAACATAGCATTGTAGCATCAATCTGAACACTGACGGATTTGACAGAAACATCACTTTTAGAATTGAACAGTTCAATGTCCAAGCAAATTTTTCACAGCGACAGACAGACCCTTGAATGCATCTTTTTTTTAAATAAAGCTGGAATACGCCAGATTCTCCAATCTAAACACCAC
>CM053035.1:202797752-203047752 GCA_028564925.1 Lithobates sylvaticus
CAAACTATGGTACTTGCAAATCTCCACATGGGACGCTTTCAATTTTTTTTTTACAGGTTATCAGTTTAGAGTTACAGAGCAAGTCTAGTGCTAGAATTATTGCTCTCACTCTAACGATCATGGCAATACCTCCCATGTGTGGTTTGAACACTGTTTGTATAAGTGGGCGCGACTTACGTGTGCATTCACTTCTGCACGCAAGGGTATTCTGATTACCATGCTTGATTGTGTTCTCTTACCATAGAGTCCTCTCTGTCATGATTCAGGAGATTATCTGTATGAATTGTTCAACATATTGGTTTTAAAATTATCTATTTTTATACATATTTTATAAAATGTATTATTTTCTATTACTTCTCTATATATTATTATATATATATATATATATATATATATATTTATAATATAATAATATATTATATATTATAAATAATATATATATATATATATATATATATATATATATATATATTATATATATATATATATATATATATATATATATATATATATATATATATATATATATATATATATATATATATATATATATATAACCTCACCCATACAGTACCCGGGGCATCTTTTTCTATTTTTCTCGAGTATTTGGGATGAGGTGTGGAGTCACATACGTCATTGCTAGGTTTTTTTTCTATTTAATTAAGCACAGAGGGATGGGACGCTTTAAATTTTATTTTTCTTATTTAAATTTTTTTTTTTTTTTTCTACAATGTCCCTTTATTAAATTTTATCACTTTTATACCTAAACAAGGAATGTAAACATCCCTTGTAATATAAATAAGGATGACAGGTCCTCTTTATTGAGAGATCTGGGGTCCCTTCCCCCGTTAGAAAGCACTCCCTATGGATACATTTAACCCTTTGATTGCCCCTGATGTTAACCCCTTCACTGCCATTGTCACTGCCAGTGTCATTAGTACAGTGATATTATTTAGCACTGATCACTGTATTAGTGTCACTGACCCCCAAAAAAGTGTCACTTAGTGTCCAATTTGTCCGCCGCAATGTCGCAGTCGCGCTATAAGTCGCTGATCACCGCCATTACTAGCTTAAAAAAATATATATATCCTATAGTTTGAAGTCGCTATAACTTTTGAGCAAATCAATATACTCTTATCGGGATTTTTTTACCAAAAATATGTAGCAGAATACATACTGGCCTAAATTGAAAAAGAAATTTGATTTTTTTAATTTTTTTTTTATTGGATATGTTTTAAAGCAGAAAGTAAAAAAAGTATTTTTTTAATTTTTTTTTTTTAATGGTTAGTGTTTTTTTATTTTTTAGTGCAAAAAAAAAAAAAACCCACAGAGGTGATCAAATGTCACCAAAAGAAAGCTCTATTCATGGGGGGGAAAAAAAGGGTGAGTGCCGCACGATCGCGCAATTGTCAGTTACAGTAACGCAGTGACGTATCACAAAAAATGGGCTGGTCATTTGGGGGGGGGGGTAAACCTTCAGGATCTGAAGTGGTTAAACAATTTAAGTTTTTAATCCAGTTGCACAGATTATAAATTGAAAAAAAAAAATAAAATCAGAAGCGATTTATCTTGGTCTGATTTTTTTTTTTTTTACATATGCTGTATGCATATAGATTTTTTTCTTTTTTTTTCTTTTTTTTTTTTTTAATTTCAACTTGAAAATGCAAATAGGTTTCCCATCTCTCTAATTCAAGCTCCCCCGCCATCCTTTGCTCTCGTATTTTTATTTGAGGCACAACAGTATCACCGCTGCACTAATGAATCATTTGGTCATACGCTACCAGGTGTTCACAATCAACAGGGCCACTCCATAGCAATAATCTGCTGGTTCAAAGGGACCCTTCCTTTCTTCTTTTAACCTTCATTATCTCATAAATAGGTCGGGGAAATAATAAAAAAAAAAAAAAAACACACACTTTAAAGAGAATGCATTTATCTTTTATCTTACAGGGACAGCCATGAGAGTCCCATTTAAAGCTGAACTTTGGGAAAAAAACGGATAAATACATATTTATAATTAAGAGGGCTGTACCAAAAGTATTGCAAACATAGGTATGCATTTTTTATTAATTTTTTTGTTAATTTAACCACTTCAATACCGGGGGGGGCACTTAGACACCTTCCTGCCCGGGCCAATTTTCAGCTTTCAGCGCTGTCGCAGTTTGAATGACAATTGCGCGGTCGTGCTACACTGTATCAAATTTTTTTTTATCATTTTGTTCCCACAAATAGAGCTTTCTTTTGGTGGTATTTGATCACCTCTGTGGTTTTTATTTTTTGCGCAACAATTTAAAAAAATAAACAATTTTGAAAAAAAAAAAAAAAAAAAAAAACTACTTTTTTCTTTGTTTCTGTTAAAATTTTTTGTAAATAAGTACGTTTTCTTCTTCAATGACGGGCACCGATAAGGCTGCACTGATGGGCACCGATGAGGTGGCACAAATGAGGTGGCGCCGTTATGTGGCACCGATAGGCACTCATAGGCAGCACTGATGGGTGGCATTGCTCGACACTGATGGGCGGCATTGCTCGACACTGATGGGCGGCATTGCTCGACACTGATGGGCGGCATTGCTCGACACTGATGGGCGGCATTGCTCGACACTGATGGGCGGCATTGCTGGGCATCACTGATTCCACATGTTATATAATGGTGCCAGTCAGTGCACATTTGTAGGCACCGATTGGCACAGATTGGGAATAATTTGCACATGTGGATGGGTACATACCTGGCCATCCACATGTTGCCCCTAGAGAAAAAAATAATTAATTGAGGTGCCCGGATCTACCAAATTTAATTGATGTGTATTTTTATATACGGGCGCGTGGCGGCTGTTATCCTGAAGGACATCATAGTCAGGATAACTGAACCACTGCCCGGCCGTCATTTTGCTATAGGCCGGGTGGGAAGTGGTTAAACAATTTGTTCAAATTTTACATTTTCGCAGAGTAAAGCTGGATACACACTAAACAACTTTCTTTAGATTTTTTCCTTTACGCAACATAAGTTCAGTAACGTGTAGAATGCCGTTTTATTTTATTTTTACTCCGCTCTTCCATTGACATCAATGAATTGTCTTTTTCCAAGACACAAAAATCCAAAACAAAATCACTCCTGAGATAAAAAAAAAAAAACAGCAAATCTCTCACCCCCCTGCCAGAGGGACACGCCGCAATAATGAATGACAGCTCATATTCTGATAGCAGCAAAGGGACAGAGGAAATGATTCAAAGAACTGGTATTTAAAAAGGCAATAATGGCTTAAATGACTGAAAAAATTAAAAAAAAAGCACAAAAGTGCCTGAAACACAAATATAATGGGTTTGATTATATTTTTAATGGGAATTTTTTGTTGATTAAGTCTTTTAATAAACCTCACGCCGCAGTCGGAGTAATAATTTCCCTTGTAGTTCATGCTGTGGGTACTTGGAAACCCCCGTTCTGTCTTGTCCCCACTACTTAATTAAATATGCAATTCTTAAAATTGGGGGGAAAAGGCAAAAAAAAAGAAAAAAGTATGTAAATAATTAACACTACAAGACCCTTTATCGTTAAGAATGGTTGCTTGTTCTTCAACATAATTAGCTTGTTCCACTTTCAAACACAAAGCTTGTATTAAAAAGACACAATTGGAAAGTTTTACAAAGCAAGGATCCTGGAACAGAATTCACTAAGAGTCCCAGCATTCCTTGTTGCAACAATACGAGAAAGCTTGCCGCAAAAAAAATAAAAAAATAAATACCGGGGTTATGGCCGATACCTTCAGCCATAATCTCGGTAAACGACTTGCAAACTGATGTGTCGCTACGTATTGGCAAGTGGTTAAAGCCCAAGACATAAGCTACCCGTTAAGTGCCTCCCCCCACACTGCAAGGGTTAAAATGGTAGTCCAGCCTATTACTTACTTTACTTGGTCTTCAGGGGTCCCCCGCCACCACTCCTGGCTCCTCCTGCACCGAGTACCCCCACCCGCTTTCTATTGGGGGTTCTTATGCTGGCTTGCTCCCGAGCTGCACTAGGTGCTTCTATTGACACACAGTGCGGCTCGGCCATGCCCCCAGCTTCCTCATCACTGGATGAGATCAACAGCAGCAGGAGTCGATGGCTCCTGCTGCTCTCACTGAATCCAGTGAGGAGGGAGAAAAAAAAAAAACAGAGCCGCTGCTCTTGGGCACAGCGCTGGACCAAGATCGGGGTCAGTTAAGTATTAAGGGGGTGCAAGGGGGGGAGCTGCACCCAAAAGTTTTTTTACCTTAATGTAGAGAATGAATTACGGTAAAGAAAACCTTTAGCCTTTACAACCACTTTAAATCTGTTCCCATCCCTCCTTTTAACCACCCTGTAGAAGGATGATGTAGATATTCCTACCAATTCTCAGAGAGCTCTGGTCCCGTCACGTGATCTCCCCAGCAGCCAACTTCAGGGGATCACAGACAATGGCTGCAATGCCTGGGCGGTGAGGTCTCCCATAGGCTCACTATGGGGGGCATCTGTTGGCTACCCTTCCTCTCCCCTGAAGCCGTCCACTGGGAGCTGATCGAGTGACCAGACCGAAGTGTCCTGAGAATAGGTAGGTATAACCATCTTCCTTCTACAGGGTAGTTAGTATAGGTATTAGAAGGGGGGTGGGAGCAGATTTAAGCTTAGTTAGCCATAGCCCGGAATTCCACTTTAAATGCTCATCTTGTCCTGGGGGTCCAGGAACAGTCGAGTATTACTTACCCTAACCTCTCGCTCCAGTGCCGTCCTCCCTTCCCTCCGATGCTCCAGTCTGTGGGTAGCCCGTTGGAGTCATTGTGTACAATGCAGAGCTACAGTATTAACCCTACATTGTACATGGAGGCGGGAATACAACCGCAGATGGGCGCGGTTAAAGCGGAACTTTACCCATAACAACGTGATAAATAATAATGTTCTTTAGCAAGGAACATACCTTACACTATAATAATTATGCTACCAAAATAATTATGCTACCAAAATTAGGGTGTGCTGTAAATTGCCTCCAGCATTGCTCCCGTTTTTATTGCTTTAAAAGGAGACTGTCTAAGCAAACGCATGCAAAACAAGAAAACCTATTAGAGAGAAAAATTAAAAAAAAATAAAGAAAAAAAATAAAGAAATAAAGGAGGGAAGAGGAGGAGCGAGGAGGAGAGAGAGGGAAGAGGAGGAGCGAGGAGGAGAGAGAGTGAAGAGGAGGAGCGAGGAGGAGCGAGAGGGCCAGAGGGCCAGAGGAGGGGCGAGAGGGCCAGAGGAGGGGCGAGAGGGCCAGAGGAGGGGCGAGAGGGCCAGAGGAGGGGCGAGAGGGCCAGAGGAGGGGAGAGAGGGCCAGAGGAGGGCCAGAGGAGGGGAGAGAGGGCCAGAGGAGGGCCAGAGGAGGGGAGAGAGGGCCAGAGGAGGGGAGAGAGGGCAGAGAGGGCCAGAGGAGGGGAGAGAGGGCAGAGAGGGCCAGAGGAGGGGAGAGAGGGCAGAGAGGGCCAGAGGAGGGGAGAGAGGGCAGAGAGGGCCAGAGGAGGGGAGAGAGGGCAGAGAGGGCCAGAGGAGGGGAGAGAGGGCAGAGAGGGCCAGAGGAGGGGAGAGAGGGCAGAGAGGGCCAGAGGAGGGGAGAGAGGGCAGAGAGGGCCAGAGGAGGGGAGAGAGGGCCAGAGGAGGGGAGAGAGGGCAGAGAGGGCCAGAGGAGGGGAGAGAGGGCAGAGAGGGCCAGAGGAGGGGAGAGAGGGCAGAGAGGGCCAGAGGAGGGGAGAGAGGGCAGAGAGGGCAGAGAGGGCCAGAGGAGGGGAGAGAGGGCAGAGAGGGCCAGAGGAGGGGAGAGAGGGCAGAGAGGGCCAGAGGAGGGGAGAGAGGGCAGAGAGGGCCAGAGGAGGGGAGAGAGAGAGGGCAGAGAGGGCCAGAGGAGGGGAGAGAGGGCAGAGAGGGCCAGAGGAGGGGAGAGAGGGCAGAGAGGGCCAGAGGAGGGGAGAGAGGGAGAGAGGGCAGAGAGGGCCAGAGGAGGGGAGAGAGGGCAGAGAGGGCCAGAGGAGGGGAGAGAGGGCAGAGAGGGCCAGAGGAGGGGAGAGAGGGCAGAGAGGGCCAGAGGAGGGGAGAGAGGGCGAGAGGGCCAGAGGAGGGGAGAGAGGGCCAGAGGAGGGGCGAGAGGGCCAGAGGAGGGGAGAGAGGGCAGAGAGGGCCAGAGGAGGGGAGAGAGGGCAGAGAGGGCCAGAGGAGGGGAGAGAGGGCAGAGAGGGCCAGAGGAGGGGAGAGAGGGCAGAGAGGGCAGAGAGGGCCAGAGGAGGGGAGAGAGGGCAGAGAGGGCCAGAGGAGGGGAGAGAGGGCAGAGAGGGCCAGAGGAGGGGAGAGAGGGCAGAGAGGGCCAGAGGAGGGGAGAGAGGGCAGAGAGGGCCAGAGGAGGGGAGAGAGGGCAGAGAGGGCCAGAGGAGGGGAGAGAGGGCAGAGAGGGCCAGAGGAGGGGAGAGAGGGCAGAGAGGGCCAGAGGAGGGGAGAGAGGGCAGAGAGGGCCAGAGGAGGGGAGAGAGGGCAGAGAGGGCCAGAGGAGGGGAGAGAGGGCGAGAGGGCCAGAGGAGGGGAGAGAGGGCCAGAGGAGGGGCGAGAGGGCCAGAGGAGGGGAGAGAGGGCAGAGAGGGCCAGAGGAGGGGAGAGAGGGCAGAGAGGGCCAGAGGAGGGGAGAGAGGGCAGAGAGGGCAGAGAGGGCCAGAGGAGGGGAGAGAGGGCAGAGAGGGCCAGAGGAGGGGAGAGAGGGCAGAGAGGGCCAGAGGAGGGGAGAGAGGGCAGAGAGGGCCAGAGGAGGGGAGAGAGGGCAGAGAGGGCCAGAGGAGGGGAGAGAGGGCAGAGAGGGCCAGAGGAGGGGAGAGAGGGCAGAGAGGGCCGAGAGGGCCAGAGGAGGGGAGAGAGGGCAGAGAGGGCCAGAGGAGGGGAGAGAGGGCGAGAGGGCCAGAGGAGGGGAGAGAGGGCGAGAGGGCCAGAGGAGGGGAGAGAGGGCGAGAGGGCCAGAGGAGGGGAGAGAGGGCCAGAGGGCCAGAGGAGGGGCTGAGAGGGCCAGAGGAGGGGCTGAGAGGGCCAGAGGAGGGGCTGAGAGGGCCAGAGGAGGGGAGAGAGGGCGAGAGGAGGGGAGAGAGGGCGAGAGGAGGGGAGAGAGGGCGAGAGGGAGGGGAGAGAGGGCGAGAGGCCCAGTGGAGGAGAGAGAGAGCCAGAGGAGGAGCGAGAGGGGCAAGAGAAGATAGAGGACGAGGAGAGGTGAAGAGAGTAGGAGAAAGAAGGTAAGGAGAGTGGGGAGAGAAGAAAGAAGAAAGAGAAGAAAAGAGAAAAAAAAAAAGAAAAGAAAGAAAGGAGAAAGAGAAAGCGAAAGAGAAGGAGAAAAAAAAAAAAGGTTACCCAAAATATGTTTTAGACATCCCGAGGTCTGTCGTTGGGTATACTGTAGGTAAGCTCAATAACTCGGCTACAGGAGTGCAGAGCTTCTCTTATGACATCACTGGCACTGATCGAGTTATTAGCAGACCTCCACCACTCAGAAGCACATCTGAGGACGTTCGTGATGTGACTTCTCGCAGTAGCCTCAAAATATAAAGCAGGCAAGAACCTCCAATGAAGTTTGCTCAAACCTTTGTAATATAAATAATAGGCACAGAAAGGATTTTTTATTTATTTATAATTTGCACTTTAAAGATTTACGCTCAAATCAATAGAGCGGCAGCTCACACACTACAGGCTGTTTCAGCAGTTGGAACTTCGGTCGGCCATTGAAAAATATAAAAGGATTAAGAAACCGCATTTATATTCTAAAACATAAAAGAGATCCGTTTTCCGTGCAGGTAAGGGAACTTGGATGCAGAAATTTGCCAGCAGCTCCTTTTTGCCCGATTGAACACATTTTGGAATGACTTGCTCTCAGAGCGCTTTTCTTCAGCACAAAACTGAGCAAACAAGTAGAGAGCAATTACAGCAAGACCCGAGTCTTACATGGCGAGGAATAAACAGCCGTTCCAAATAATAACCAGGATTCTAAATTGAGCCGCACGGCACAGGTTTCTCATTTACGCGGCTCTATAAAAAAAAAAAAACGCTCGCCTTTTCTCTCTTTTTTTTAAAGCGAGATATTTACATCTAAAAATAGACGAGTTGTACTTTTTATTTAGTTAGGAAATCTCAGACAGCCATGAGAAACCTCAGAGACCCCACATTAATTACAAACAATATGAAATCCCGGGTAATTTTATGGGCTTCTTCATGCTCGGTGCATTTTATATTCCCCAAGGAGCCAACATGGATCATAAAATTTTACTGCGCACCACACCAAATCAAAAATGATCTTTGTCATCCACAAGTCTTTTTTTTTTTTTTTTTGTAAGTTTTCATATCCTCGGAGACTTGCTCACTGTTTTTCTGAGCTTAAGTGTAAAGACGGGGAATATCCGGGATGTATTTCAAATGACCAAGTGAGACCCGCGTACATTTATTAGGGGGGAGGGGAGAGACGGAGCGCAATTCCCACTCCGGAGCTAAAGAGAGGCCGATCTACAGCGGGAATGAAAGGGCATTAAAGCTGAACTCCGGGCAAACTGCTAAATATACACAAAAGCAATACATATACCAGAGATATCTTCCCTGGTTGGGGGGAATTTGTCTTTCTGTACATTCAATCTGTACACCCCCCCCCCCCCCCCCCCAATACAGAACAGCCAACCCGGGGGCCGGATGTTCTGTAGTGCAGTTAAAGTGATTTTAAACTCTGATTTAAAGAAGTTCCATCCCCGTTTGTATTCTTAACTCAACAAAGGCCTTTCCATTGCTCTCAGCCTCCAAATCACTTTTTTTTTGCTGCTGTGATCTGACGTCCTGTTAGAGGGTGGCTACACTCGTTCTCCATGGTCCGACTGTGTGTAGGAATGTAGCCACCCTGCGTTAGTCCCCCTGTATGTAGAACGTAGCCACCCTGCCCTGGTCCCACTGTATGTAGGAATGTAGCCACCCTGCCTTGGTCCCACTGTAAGTAGAACGTAGCCACCCTGCCTTTGTCCCACTGTATGTAGAACGTAGCCACCCTGCCTTTGTCCCACTGTATGTAGAACGTAGCCACCCTGCCTTTGTCCCAATGTATGTAGGAATGTAGCCACCCTGCCTTGGTCCCCTGTATGTAGAACATAGCCGCCCTGCCCTGGTCCCCTGTATGTAGAGCATAGCTACCCTGCCTTGGTCCCCTGTATGTAGAGCATAGCTACCCTGCCTTGGTCCCCTGTATGTAGAGCATAGCCACCCTGCCTTTGTCCCACTGTATGTAGAGCATAGCCACCCTGCCTTTGTCCCACTGTATGTAGAACATAGCCACACTGCCTTGGTCCCACTGTATGTAGAACATAGCCACACTGCCTTGGTCCCACTGTATGTAGAACATAGCCACACTGCCTTGGTCCCACTGTATGTAGGAATGCAGCCACCCTGCCTTGGTCCCACTGTATGTAGAACGTAGCCACCCTGCCTTGGTCCCACTGTATGTAGAAAATAGCCACCCTGCCTTGGTCCCACTGTATGTAGAAAATAGCCACCCTGCCTTGGTCCCACTGTATGTAGAACGTAGCCGCCCTGCCTTGGTCCCCTGTATGTAGAACGTAGCCACCCTGCCTTGGTCTCCTGTATGTAGAACATAGCCACCCTGCCTTGGTCCCACTGTATGTAGAACGTAGCCACCCTGCCTTGGTCCCACTGTATGTAGAACGTAGCCGCCCTGCATGTAGGAATGCAACCACCCTGCCTTGGTCCCACTGTATGTAGACCGTAGCCACCCTGCCTTGATCCCACTGTATGTAGAACATGGCCACCCTGCCTTGGTCCCACTGTATGTAGAACATAGCCACCCTGCCTTGGTCCCACTGTATATAGTAACGTAGCCACCCTGCCCTGATCCCACTGTATGTAGGAATGCAGCCACCCTGCCTTGGTCCCACTGTATATAGGAACGTAGCCACCCAGCCTTGGTCCCACTGTATGTAGAACATAGCCACCCTGCCTTGGTCCCCCTGTATGTAGGAACGTAGCCACCCTGCCTTGGTCCCCCTGTATGTAAGAAACGCAGCCACCCTGCCTTGGTCACACTGTATGTAGAACATAGCCACCCTGCCTTGATCCCACTGTATGTAGGAATGCAGCCACCCTGCCTTGATCCCACTGCATGTAGAACATAGCCACCCTGCCTTGGTCCCACTGTATGTAGGAATATAACATAGCTGGGTCTCCTCCCCACCCCCTAGCTTGTGATTGGTTAGGGAAGGAGCAGCAAAAGCTTTCCAAGGTCATCTTTTAGCTCTCACATCATCCGTCAGCATTTCCTATATTTGCACATGCAGCAGAGCATGACTGGTCCAAGGGCTGATGTACAGGGGATTCCATAAGACTGAAAAAACAGCCAAGTCTTGGATTGTCAGCAGTTGCATTATACTTTGAGTTATTTTTTAATAAAGACATCCCAGAGTTCAGCTTTAAAAGGGGGCTTCTAGCACCCTGGGTAACACTAAACCCACCTCTTATTGGATATGATTGCCTCCATTCTGGTGGTGACTGCTGTTAAGAATTGTAATAAAAAAGAAAGGCTTTGTGCAAAGCTACACGGCTTGAACTTTGGCCAAAACCTACAAGGCGGTCAAATTTTGAGCTCGGAGCGGTCCCGCTAACACAAACCGGCTGAATAAAATTTGACTTGTGAAATCGGTGGAACTGGGTGGGAAAAAGTCAAACAGCGACTGCAACCAATCAGCTGCCATCACTGTCCAGGTATTCTGAAAGACGTGGGCTGTGAGAATACAATGGCCTGCAGCAGGAGGTTCTGCCATCTGCAGTGTTTAGTGTGGCTGGGAGAATCTATGGCTGAAGCGCCCACGGCACACCAAGCCATCCTGTTGCTGGTGAATCAGGCTGGCCGCCAATACATTATCCATTGGTGCCGGGCCGCACGCAAATATGCAGCCTCTCGGCAGGTGGGCTTTGACACCAAGCGACTGCATATTTGCGTGAATTGGGTTAAATAGAGCCGTCCCGAGCGCACTCCCAGCACAGTTACTGGCAGCTAATCACTCATCTGTGCCTATCAGTGTCGACTTATCATCTGTGCCTATCAGTGTCGACTTATCAGTGCCCATCAGTGCAGCCTCAACAGCGAATCTCAATGAAGGAGAAAAAGTACCCGTTCTCAACATTTTATAACAAACTATGAAACATGTTTGTTTTTTCAAAAATGTGTCTTTTTTGTTTGGCAAAAAATAAAAACCCAAGTGGTGATTAAATACCACCAAAAGAAAGCTCTATTTGTGTGAAGAAAAAAAATGATAAACATTTCATTTGAGTACAGTGTTGTATGACCGCGCAATTGTCATTCTAAGTGTGACAGCGCTGAAAGCTAAAAAATTGGTCTGGGCAGGAGGAGGAGAAGGAGGAAGAAAGGAGAAGAAGAAGGAGAAGAAGGAGGAGAAGGAGAAGAAGGAAGAGGAAGGAGAAGAAGGAAGAGGAAGGAGAAGAAGGAAGAGGAAGGAGAAGAAGGAAGAGGAAGGAGAAAGAGGAGGAGAAGGAGAAAGAGGAAGGAGAAAGAGGAGGAGAAGGAGAAAGAGGAAGGAGGAGAAGGAAGAGGAGGAGGAGGAGGAGGAGAAGGAGGAGGAGGAGGAGGAGGAGGAGAAGGAGAAGAAGGAAGAGGAAGGAGAAGAAGGAAGAGGAAGGAGAAGGAAGAGGAGAAGGAGAAGGAAGAGGAAGGAAGGAGAAGGAAGAGGAAGGAGAAGGAAGAGGAAGGAGAAAGGAAGAGGAAGGAGGAAGGAAGAGGAAGGAGGAGGAAGAGGAAGGAGAAGGAAGAGGAAGGAGGAAGGAAGAGGAAGGAGGAAGGAAGAGGAAGAGGAAAGAGGAAGAGGAGGAGGAGGGAGGAAGGAGGAGGAGGGAGGAGGAGGAGGAGGAAGAGGAAGGAGAAGAAGAAGGAAGAGGAAGGAGAAGAAGAAGGAAGAGGAAGGAGAAGAAGAAGAAGAAGGAAGAGGAAGGAGAAGAAGAAGGAAGAGGAAGGAGAAGAAGAAGGAAGAAGGAAGGAGAAGAAGAAGGAAGAAGGAAAAGAAGAAGAAGGAAGAGGAAGGAGAAGAAGGAGAAGGAGAAGAAGGAGGAGGAGAAAGAAGGAGGAGAGAAGGAGAAGAAGGAGGAGGAGAAGGAGAAGAAGTAGGAGGAGAAGGAGAAGGAAGAGGAAGGAGGGGAAGAGGAAGAGAAGGAAGAGGAAGAGAAGGAGAAGAAGGAAGAAGTGGAAGAAGCAGAAGAAGCAGAAGAAGAGGAAGAGAAGAAGAAGGAGAAGCTTTATTACATAGCAAACACTAATAAAAAACTGCTTCATCAATAGTCCTTTAACCAAAGGCAACATGAAGTGTTCACAGCATGAGGACTCTCGGGTGACCACCGATACTTCACATGCAGTCAGTAGATAACCGTATGGAGCTCCCATGTTAAGCTGGATGCTCCTGTACGGCGCCGCGTTTGAAGATTTAACATTCACAAAGCCTCAGCCTCTTAGTTGGTCCTGTCTGTCATTAAATACCACAAGGTGCCTTTCTGCATAACAAAACCGCCTCAAGATACAACCGAGACCCCACCGGGTCACCACTTCAAAAAACAAAAAATAAACGATCCACCTTACTCAACAGTTCTCAGCCTTTCAAAATATATGCGATTCTGGCACATTATACAGCATTCAAGACGATAATTGCATAATTACTCCGGTACCTAACACACAGAGCAGCATGACCTTTTTGATGATGCATGGCAAAAAAAAAAAAAAAAAAAAAAAAAAAGGATTTAAAAAAAAAGAAAAAAAAAAAAAAAAAAAAAAAAAAGTACAAAAGGATTTATTTCAGAACAATTTTTGAGGCAATTATTTGCTTCCACTATAAAAAAAACTTTAGGGACAGATCATGACGGAGACTCAACTATATTCAGCAAAAGAAAAAAAAAAAAAAAAAAAAAAAAGAAGAAGCTTTTAATCAATCGCCAGTGATTCTAATTATAGTGATCTACAACTAAACACACGAATGGGGACATTTTCAGGATCTTGAAAGACCCCGTCTTGCTGTGACCTCGCTGGTGAGCAGATCCCGGTGTGAGGAGTAATTCGCAGTCACCCCCCAACAACCAGGGATCCATTTTTCATAGCTCTGATCTCTATCAGATTTTCCCGGTTGCTTTACTGTGGAGCAGCACTGATTTATAAAAAAAAAAGTCAAATTGCTCCGAGACTAACAAACCCCCCCCCCCCCCCCCCCCGAAAATATAAACTGATGCTTAAGCAGCTAAATGTTAATGAGTAACGATACGTCATCACTGACATGATCCCCATTCATTGGCAGCAGCCGTTGAAAAAGCATTAAGATTATATTATATATAGCTATAGAGTTATATCTCTCTTATACATCTCTTATACAGCGCGAGAGAAAAAGGGGAAAGAGCGCGAGAGAAAAAGGGGAAAGAGCGCGAGAGAAAAAGGGGAAAGAGCGCGAGAGAAAAAGGGGAAAGAGCGCGAGAGAAAAAGGGGAAAGAGCGCGAGAGAAAAAGGGGAAAGAGCGCAAGAGAAAAGGGGAAAGAGCGCAAGAGAAAAGGGGAAAGAGCGCAAGAGAAAAGGGGAAAGAGCGCAAGAGAAAAGGGGAAAGAGCGCAAGAGAAAAGGGGAAAGAGCGCAAGAGAAAAGGGGAAAGAGCGCAAGAGAAAAGGGGAAAGAAAGAAAGAGAAAGAGCGAGAGAGAAGGAGCGAGAGAGAAAGAGATCTAGACACACACGTCATTGTCAAAAGTATTGGGACACCTGCCTTTACCCGCAGATGAACTTTAATGCCATCCCAGTCTTAGTCCGTAGGGTTCAATATTGAGTTGGCCCACCCTTTACAGCTATAACAGTTTCAACTCTTCTGGGCCAGACATGAGAAGTGGACGGAGCCTTGGTGTTTCTCCTAAGAGGACTGACACGCTAGGGCAGTGATGGTGAACCTTGGCACCCCCAGATGTTTTGGAACTACATTTCCCATGATGCTCATGCACTCTGCAGTGTAGTTGAGCATCATGGAAAATATAGTTCCAAAAACATCTGGGGTGCCGAGGTTTGCCATCACTGCGCTAGGGCTTTGTAAGTAATAACCCCCCCCCCCCCATGACGTCACGGCACTGTGCAGATCGTCCTCTTCTGGGGTCCCCCGACGGCTCCTCCCCACATCTGATAACCCCCCTCGGAGAAGCGCTTCCCCGAGGGGGTTACCTTGCGGGCGCGCTCCCGAGTCCAGCATTCAACGTCCATAGAGGCCGAATGCAGGAATTGCCCCCCCCCCCGGCGCCCGCAGTTCGAGGGTTCAGGTTAGTAAAACGGGGGGGGGGGGGCAGTCACAGACAGGTGTTTTTTTTTAACCTTAATGCAAAGGATGCTTTTTTTTTTTTTTTTTAACAAATGGCAAAGGATGCTTTAAGGTGAAAAAACATGCATGTTTACAACCCATTTAAAGGAAGCCGACAAGCTGGAGGGGGAGCAGGTACATTTCGCTAAATCCCTGCATTTATATTACAAAGACAGACATGTTTTACAGTCCACCAAGTTCTATCACACATTACATTTTAGTTTTTGACCTTAGTTCTTCTTTAAGGTCAGGACTCCTCCACCCCAAACTCGCTCATCCAGGTCTTCATCATGGACCTTGCTTAAAGTTCATGTGCGTGTAAAGGCAGGCTAATACTTTTGACAATATAGTGCATCGTCAAAATAAAACCGCGTTCACCTTTCAAGACCCAGGCCACTCCCTGCCTTGGTGTGTGTGTGTGTGTGTGTGTGTGTAAGAGATAGAGATACACACACTATAGATATAATTTTTTTTTTTATTATTATATAATAATTTTTTTTTATATATATTTATATTTTAAATTTATATTTAAAAATAATATAAATATTATATATATATATATATATATATAATTTATATTTACTATTTTTAAATATTTTTTTAAATATAAATTTAAAATATAAATGTATATGAAAAAAATATTATATAATAAAAAATATAAATTATATATATATTATATATTTATATTATTGCATTTCTCTCCAAATATATGAGCATGGTGCAGTACCGCCCATACCCTGTGCAGGCTGATCAGCCTCAAAAATAAATCCACGTTAAAACTTAATCAGCTGAGGATGCTGATTAGCCGATCTTGCAAGACTTCCCTGAAATTTACTGTTCTGGGTTCATAACAATAAATCAGTCTGTAAGGGAAAAAAAATTAAATAAAAAAAATAAAAATGCTGCTTGGCTTCATCAAACAGTTGTGTTTACTATTTCATGTCCTATTTTACTGTTGTAATATAGAACGCGGAGTAATTAAAAATACTAAAAAGCTGTGCTGATGCTAGGGATAGAGAACAAAAAGTATGAATAATGTGCATTAGTGTGGAGCAGACAGGACTTGACACAAGGCGAGCCGACTATTGGAAAGGGATTCCCCCCTCCATGTTCAGCACCTTGGACAGCGACCAGAAAAAAAGAAAAACCTGCTTTCCTATCAACGGCTAATAAAGTTCAGAAATAACAAAATAGCAGAGCAATTCCTACAAGAGAATACAGGGGACGTGGTGCTTGACGACTGAAATGAGTTTAAAATCTATTTAAAGGATTAATGTTTTTATTTTATTTTTTTTAAGAACGCGCCTCCCTGCTGGGATGAGAGATGATGTCATTCAATCACTTTCATTCTCTACGGCTGACGTGGATTCCAGTAGACGGCTGCCAACTTTATAAGGAAGGTCATGTCCAGCCTGAGGTTTCCCTTTCGTGCCAGAAAAAAATAAAATAAAAACACGTAAACCTAATTGCATGTGCCTAATAATCATTATTCATCATGGCGGTGCGAAGAGCGACGACGTATAGCGATCAGTACGCTTCGCTTTGGAGGATTATTAATTGGTTGCTGTTACGTTATTACATCTTTTTTTCAAAAAGAGCCAAAATATAAAAAATAAAGGGGGATCAATAATCAGTTTTGCAGGAGCCGTTACAGGCTGCCTCTACCTGCTGAATAGTGTTAATGAAGGGCGATTGCGGCTCTCTAGGATAAGGATTTCTAGTGGAGACGAAGCAGCTCAACAAAAACACACCACAGACAACCGACAGATTCTGTTGTCTTTTTTTTTTTTTTTTTTTTATAACCAGCAAAACCATTGCAGATCCGTCATCAAATCTGAGGACTACGATAACAGCAAAAAAGGCCGCCATGATCTACGCTAAAGTAAAAAAATAATAAAAATAAAGAGTGCGAGATGCGAACGTCTTCAAAAGCGCACTGTGCAAAGTTTTCAGGTGACAGGAGAAGGAGCCCATCTATAGGTGATGCACAGTCAATGAGCGAGAAGCTAACCCCCAATTCCATAGATTTCTTTATATTTCTGTTCTACAAACAAAAAAACAATTTTGATCCCGGACTGGCACAGGGCCCAGGATTTTATTATTTCTCTGCGTGTTTGTCAACACTACACTGTGCATGTATAACGCAAAGCAACGTATACCTCTACGTGTGCAGCATGCTACAATGTATACAATGTCTAATTCTGTGTGCAGCATGCTACAATGTATACTTCTGTGTGCAGAACGCTACAACGTATACTTGTTCTGTGTACAGCACGCTACAATGTATGCACTGGGGTCGATTTACTAAAACTGGAGAGTGCAAAATCTGATGCAGCTCTGCATGGTAGCCAATCAGCTTCTAACTTCAGCTTCTTCAATTAAGCTTTGACAATAAAACTTGGAAGCTGCACGCTACAATGTATACCTATTCAGTGTGCGACACATTACAATGTTATTCAGTGTGTGGCACGCTACAATGTATGCAATGGGGCTGATTTACTAAAACTGGAGAGTGCAAAATCTGGTGCAGATCTCCATGGTAGCCAATCAGCTTCTAACTTCAGCTTCTTCAATTAAGCTTTGAGAAAAACTGGAAGCTGATTGGTTTCTATGCAGAGCTGCGCCATCTTTTGAACTCTCCAGTTTTAGTAAATCAAACTCAATGTCTACGCATTCAGTGTGCGGCCCGCTACAATGTCTACGCATTCAGTGTGCGGCCCGCTACAATGTCTACTTATTCAGCGTGCGGCCCGCTACAATGTCTACTTATTCAGCGTGCGGCCCGCTACAATGTCTACTTATTCAGCGTGCGGCCCGCTACAATGTCTACTTATTCAGCGTGCGGCCCGCTACAATGTCTACTTATTCAGCGTGCGGCCCGCTACAATGTCTACTTATTCAGCGTGCGGCCCGCTACAATGTCTACTTATTCAGCGTGCGGCCCGCTACAATGTCTACTTATTCCATGTGCGGCCCGCTACAATGTATGCAATGGGGCTGATTTACTAAAACTGGAGAGTGCAAAATCTGGTGCAGCTCTGCATGGTAGCCAATCAGCTTCTTCAATTAAGCTTTGACAATTAAACCTGGAAGCCGATTGGTTACTATGCAGAGCTGTGCCAGATTTTGCACTCTCCAGTTTTAGTAAATCAAACCCAAGTTATACTTATTCATTCAGTGGCCCACTACAATGTATACTTATTCAGTGTGCAGCACTCTACAACGTATGCAATGGGGACAATTTACCAAAACTGGAGAGCGCAAAATCTGGTGCAGCTCTGCATGGTAGCCAATCAGCTTCTAACTTCAGCTTCTTCAATTAAGCTTTGACAAAAACTGGAAGCTGATTGGTTACTATGCAGAGCTGCGCCATGTTTTGCACTCTCCGGTTTTAGTAAATCAAACTCAATGTATACTTATTCATTCAGCGGCACGCTACAATGTATGCAATGGGGCTGATTTACTAAAACGGTAGAGTGCAAAATCTGGTGCAGCTCTGCATGGTAGCCAATCAGCTTCTTCAATTAAGTTTTGACAATAAAACCTGGAAGCTGATTGGTTACTATGCAGAGCTGCGCCATCTTTTGCACTTTCCAGCTTTAGTAAATCAAACTCAATGTATACTTATTCATTCTGAGGCCGTTACAATGTATACTTATTCAGTGTGTGGCCCGCTACAATGTATACTTATTCATTCTGCGGCACGCTACAATGTATGCAATGGGGCCAATTTACTAAAACTGGAGAGCGCAAAATCTGGTGCAGCTCTGCATGGTAGCCAATCAGCTTCTTCAATTAAGCTTTGACAATAAAACCTGGAAGCTAATTGGTTACTATGCAGAGCTGCGCCATCTTTTGCACTCTCCAGTTTTAGTAAATCAACCTCAATGTCTACATATTCAGTGTGCAGCACGCTACAATGTATATAATGTCTACGTATTCAGTGTGCAGCACGCTACAATGTATATAATGTCTAGGTATTCAGTGTGCAGCACGTTACAATGTATATAATGTCTAGGTATTCAGTGTGCAGCACGCTACAATGTATATAATGTCTAGGTATTCAGTGTGCAGCATGCTACAATGTATATAATGTCTACGTATTCAGTGTGCAGCATGCTACAATGTATATAATGTCTACGTATTCAGTGTGCAGGACGCTACAATGTATATAATGTCTACGTATTCAGTGTGCAGCACGCTACAATGTATATAATGTCTATGTATTCAGTGTGCAGCACGCTACAATGTATATAAACAACATCCTTAACTAGTCACCTGCTGAGCCGACTTTTCAGAACAAGTCTATTCCCCTCCAATACCAAAAAATAAAATAAAATGCCCTTTAGAAACCCCATCAAGACTTTGCTGCCCTTAAGTAACAGTCAACACCGACTATCCAAGATCTCCCCTTTTGCACGAAGCCCCAACACCACCGCGCACACCAAACAAAATGCAACAAGAGATAAGACCGGAGAACATTCAGTGTCCTTAAACAAACCGACTCAGTTTCGGCATTTGTTATTTTGCTATTTTTATTTTAAAAATCGCAATCATTTTTATTTTTTGATCCAAAAAAACAAAAAAAAAAACAACATCTTAACACTTTACTAGTCCTATAAGATAAATAAATAAATAAATAAATAAATGCACCTTATGGGGAAGCAACACAAAAATAAAAAAGATACAAGGTGATGGCTGGGCGATCATAAATAGTAAATGAATTTAAGGTGGCAATTAAAATATACTTTGTGGTATTTCAAGTTAAAATGCTAATGTGCCATTTTTCTGAAAAAGCCGGAGCATTTGGGATTGGAAAGGGGGGGGGGGGGGGAGAAGGATAAAAAAAAAAAAAAAAAAAAACACCAAGCATGTCTATGGTGGAAGCGTCTTGATAGTGCATCACTACCCCCTTGTGGATTTGAAATATATTAAGTGTTACCCAAGATGATCGAATTACCTATTTTTTTTTTTTTATCACACTGAGTGCAATTTTACAATGTTATTATTTATTAAACACGCAAAGCTAATGTTACCGCAAAATTGCCACAATTAATACCGGCTGAAAGAAAACTAATCACCGACGGGGCGGGGGGGGGGGGGGGTAACCAATTATTATAGACGGAGATTTGGAACGCACGGAAGCCCACTATCATCGCTAATCAAACAAAATAAAAAAATATATATATGGAATTTTCCCAATCGACCACGTATGTAATGATGAGTAGACGGGATAGACCCCCCCGCCAATGCATGCCCGCCAGCGTTACGTATGGCGCATCTCTACATTTAAAGCGTACATTCGGCATCTTAGATATGGAGGCTATTTTTTTTTTTTTTTTTTATATCAACTCTACACAACATAAACACCTCAAATAAAATAAAACGATGAAAACAAATACAGCCTGATCCCCCCCATCAATCAATACACTATGGTGCTGCCATGTGCTGTGGCGTGCAATGGAGTAAACTTCACAAGGCTGATTTTAAGGAAAGTTCTGAGTCTGCTACAGCCTGACCTTACTATGGAAACCATCTAACACATGTTCTAATATGGATCAGCATAAGTAACCACATAACTAGACGGGGGGGGTCTCTACACCTAGACAAGGGGGGGGGGGGGTCTCTACACCTAGACAAGGGGGGGGGGGTCTCTACACCTAGACAAGGGGGGGGGGGTCTCTACACCTAGACAAGGGGGGGGGGGGGTCTCTACACAGTCATGCCAGGGATCAGGTTCCACCATTTACCATACTTTCCGGCTGTCTGACGTCGGCTGCTCAAAGGTCCCTCCACGAGGTTGTTCATTGACATGATGAGGATAACGGTGGTGGTCTTCCAGAGAGCCAAGATCAATCAGATGTCAGGGGGCCGAAGATTCTATCGGGAAGCCAAGACACCATGCCAGGGCAACCCCCTCCCTCGTAGAAGAAAAAATAAATAAAAAAAAGCCCACAGTTGACGGAGTAAAGAAAAAAAATAAAAATAAGGGAGCAGAAGGCAGGTGGGACGTCGGTGACCTGAGGAAGCTGGTAGCTAGCTGTAGAACCCCCCCTTGACCTTAGCAGCTTGGTAAGCAGGAAAAAAAAACCTGCGACCAGGAAACAGGAAGGGGGGGATATTGTGTAGTATTGATAAAAGGGGAGGTAGATATTGACCGGTTGGATTTTGAGAGGGGGGGGGGGAGTGATAGGTGTCCCCAGAATGCTGGCAGACGCCCCCGTCCTCCTCCTCTTTCTCAGGGCGTCCAGTAGGCAATCTTGAGTTGGGGTGGTGGGGGGGAGGTGGCAGTGAATGTCACTGACTTGACCGGAGGAGGTGACCCCGGGATATAAACACCACCTCCTGCACTTGAGAGTAGTAGATAAAAAGAAGCCTGAGCTAGTGAAAGGGGTGGGTTTGTCACTGGTTGGGTAAAAATTGGGAGTCCCTCTTGGAGTTCGTCTGAGACCCCTTTCCGTCCGCTGATTGAGGAAAGCCCAGGATGATGAGGACCCCCCGCTCTTCTCCTCGGGGGGGCTGGGGGGGTGTCAGAAGGGAAGCAAGAGGGAGGACTGAAGGTTAGGGATGAGCAGCAAGAAAAGCCTGGACAGGTGAGCCCAGGACGACGAAGACTTCCTTCCTCTTCTCGGCAAGGAAAGTCTGGACTAGCAGCAGCTTCAGGTAAACCCAAGAAGATGGCAGATCCTCCTCGGCTGGCTGGAGAACCCCTCCTCCTCTTCAGGTGTCTAGAGACGGTGGGCAGGTGACCCCCAAAAGAACGGAGACCCCTCTCCTCTGGGTGGGTCAGCCTGAGCTGGAAGGAAGGGGTCAGTGATGGTGGAAAGGTGATGACGGTGGACCCCCCCCCCACACACCCACCTCCTCTCCTTAAAAAGGCTATAGATGGTGAACAGGTGATGATGGAAACCCTCTTCTCTCCTCAAAGGGGCAGGTGAATGATGAAGACCCCCCCTTATGTCTATAGATGGTAGACAGGTGACAAAGACCCCTCTCCTGTCCTCAGATGTCTACAGATGGTGACCTTAGGGTGACGAGGACCCCATCCTCTTATCATATGTTTATAGACGACAGATGGGGAAGGTGGCACCAGGACAACAGTAACCCTCTCCTCCCCTCGGGACGGCTAGGTGACCCTCTGCTCTCCTGAGAAGTCTATAGATGAAGGGACAGGTGACCCCAGGATGATAGTGTCCCCCCTCTCCTCAGAAGGCTATAGACAATGGACAGGTGACCCCCAGGACAACGTTGACCCCCCTTATCTCCTGAGATATCTATAGATGGTGGACAAGTGGACCCCCCCCTACTCTTCTGATAGGTCTGTAGATGAAATACCAGGTGACCCCCAGGGTGAGGAGGTCCCCCTCTTGTCCTCAAACGAATATAAATGGTTGACAAGATAAGGACCCCCGACTTCTCATATGTCTATATTCTTCGTCTCTGATGTCTATAAATGAAGGAGTAGATGACCCCAGAGTGATGGTGACCCCGGTCTTCTCAGATGTCCACAAATGAAGGAGTAGATAAACCTAGGGTGATGGTGACCCCTTCCTCTCCTCAGGATGGACAGAAAAATAAAGATTGAGGGGGGGAGCAGGTGACCCCGAGTAGGAGGATGTCCCCCTCCTCAGATGTCTATAGATGGGGGGGGAGCAGGTGACACAAGGGTGATGGAAGGAGCTCCTCTCGTCAGGATGGTGACCCCCCAGGTGTCTGTGCCCAGGTTGGAGAGGTGATGTTAGGAGCTCTTCTCCTCAGAGTGGTGAGACCCAAGTCTGGTGGTGACGCCCCCTCTTCTTCTCCTCAGGATGGTGACCCCCGGGTATCTGTGCCCAGGTTGGAGAGGTGATGGAAGGAGCTCCTCTTCTCAGGACGGTGACCCCAGAGTGATAGTGACCACCTCTTCTCCTCAGGGTGATGGTGACCACCTCTTCTCCTCAGGAGGGTGACCCCAGGTGTCTGTGCCCAGGTTGGAGGGATAATGGAAGGAGCTTTTCTCAGGGTGGTGACTCCAGGGTGATGTGACCCTTCTTCTCCTCACCACAGGTTGATGGTGACCCTCTATTCCTCCTGTCAGGTTGATGGTGACCCTCTTTTCTCCTCAGGGTGATGGTGATCCCCTGTTCTCTTCTCCTCAGGGTGGTGGTGCCCCTGTATTCCTCCTGTCAGGGTGATGGTGCCCCTCTTTTCTCCTCAGGGTGATGGTGACCCCCTGTTCTCTTCTCCTCAGGGTGGTGGTGACCCTGTATTCCTCCTGTCAGGGTGGTGCCCCCCTCCTCCTCCTGTGATGGTGACCCGGGAGGGGGTGTCAGTGTCTCCTCTCCTCCAGTGTGTGAAGTAAAGTGAGCCCACTCCTCTCCTCAGCTCTCCTCTCCGCCTGCTGCCTCCTCCTCCTCCTCCCTCCTCTCCTTCCTCCTCCTCTTTCTCCCCGCCGCCCCTCTCCGCCCGCCGGTCTCTCCCCCTCTCTCTCTCACACACACACACACACACCCAGCCCGGGACACACACACACACACAGCCGCGGCTCCCCCCTCCCCCTCGGTCGGCGGCTCCTATTTTTACCTTCCGGCTTGTTCTCGGCAGCCATTTCCCCTCCGCGCGCCACATCCTCCTCCTCGCGACCGGTTCCAAGAGAGAGCGCGCGCCCCCTGTGCGCTGGCGGCGGAGGGAGCAAGAGAGAAGGGGGGGGGTTGAACGCGCACGCGGGCACGCGAGGACAGGCCTGGGAAAGAAAAAAAAAAAAGAGGGCGGCGACGGAGTAAAACTCGGCCGCGCCCCCCTCACCCTCCTCGAACCACGTGACGGAGGGGAGGGAGGGGGAAAAGGCCTGACCGGCGTCCGCGTCCACCAACGGCGCGCGGGCGCTGCTGACAGCGTGGCGCGCCATTGGCCGGCGGAGGACGACGCCCCCTTCAACCCCTCTAAACAAACGCGGCGATTGGCCGGAGCTGCCCAGTAGCGTCGGGGCGGGGAGGGGACGGCGAGGCGAATGCGATTGGGCGAAAGGGGGGAGCGTCGGCCAACCGCGGGGAGGGGCGTGAGCCCGTCATGGCCGCGCCCCCGCCCCATCCTGCTGGCGCTGTCACACGTGAAGCGCTGCGAGGTCGGGGTGTCCCCGCTGCCCCCTGACAGTGCGCGTTCACGCCGGGGACGGGGGCCCGCGGGGACGGAGCCCGATCACTTGTAGGAGGAGGGGGAAGAACCTCGGAGCCGGGGCCATGTGCGTGTGTGTGTGACCTCCTGTGCCCTCCTCATTGGATGACACTCACCAGCCAATCAGAGACCTACTTCTATGCAAAAATAATACAAAAAAAATCATTTTCAGCTTAACCCCTTTTGTTGCCTTTAAAAAATAAATAAAAAAACATTTTAGGCCTGAAGATTACATAAAACCCCCCAAACATGATATATTTTATGAAAGCAGAGACCCCGGAGAATAAAATAGTGCCACTTCCAAGGTTTTATGTCATAAAAGATCAGCAAAACACAAAAACACAAAACTTCAATAAAAAAAATACACCAAAGTTCATTTGCGGGCACAGAAACACGGTAAATGACCCATTTTTTCCGGTACAATATAAAAGATAAGGTTGCGCCGAGTATATAGACACCCAACATGCCAAGGCTGTCTATATACTCGGCGCAGCCTCATCTTTTATATTCAGTGAAGGCGGAAAATTACTTATTTACAATTTTTATAACAGGAACCAAAAAAAAAACGTTTTTTTTCGAACGTTTAGTAAAAAAAATAAACCCCCCGAAGTGATCAAATGCCACCAAAAGAAAGCTCTCACGGGCACGTGAAATGGGCGACTAACGTCGGTACCCGATATTTTCCATAGGGGGGGCGCCACATTGCCGACCGCCTCACTGGGAATAGACGTCATTGTTTTGTACGTTGGCCCCTTCGATACCGGGGGGGGCACTGTCACCCCTTTCCTGCCCGGGTCAATTTTCTCACACTATGAATGACAATTAAGCGGTCATACTACACTGTATCCATATGAGATTTCTATCATTTTTTTCCCCACACAAATAGAGGTTTCTTTTGGTGGTATTTGATCACTTCTGGGGGTTTTTTTTTTTTTTACTAAATAAACAAAATAAGACCGAAAAGTTTGAAAAAAAACTTTTTCTTTGTTCCTGTTATAAAAATTGTAAATAAGTAATTTTTCCCCTTCACTGATAGGTGACACTGATGGGCAGCCTTTATGGGCACTGATAGGCCACACTGATGGGCGGCACTGATGGGCAGACTTTATGGGTACTGATAGGCATCACTGATGGACACTGATAGTAGGCACTGGTGGGCAGCCTTTATGGGCACTGATGGGCAGCATGATGGGCAGCCTTTATGGGCACTGATCGGCCGCACTGATAGGTGGCACTGATTGGCAGCCTTTATGGGCACTGATAGGCGGCACAGATGGGCACTGATTGGCCACACTGATGGGCACTAATAGGTGGCACTGATGGGCACAAATAGGCAGAACTGATGGGCAGCCTTTTATGGGCACTGATAGGTGGCACTGATGGGCACTTATAGGTGGCACTGATGGGCAGCCTTTATGGGCACTGATAGGTGGCACTGATTGGCAGCCTCTATGGGCAATGATAGGCGGCACAGGTGGGCACTGATTGGCCGCACTGATGGGCACTAATAGGTGGCACTGATCGGCAAAAATAGGCAGTACTGATGGGCAGCCTTTATGGGCACTGATAGGCAGCATGGATGGGCACTGATTGGCCGCACTGATGGGCACTAATAGGTGGCACTGATGGGCAGCCTTTATGGGCACTGATAGGCAGCATGGATGGGCACTGATTGGCCGCACTGATGGGCACTTATAGGTGGCACTGATGGGCAGCTTTTATGGGCACTAATAGGTGGCACTGATTGGCAGCCTTTATAGGCAATGATAGGTAGCACAGGTGGGCACTGATTGGCCGCACTGATGGGCACTAATAGGTGGCACTGATGGGCACAAATAGGCAGCACTGATGAGCAGACTTTATGGGCACTGATAGGTGGCACTGATGGGCAGCCTTTATGGGCACTTATAGGCAGCATGGATGGGCACTGATTGGCCGCACTGATGGGCACTAATAGGTGGCACTGATTGGCAGCCTTTATAGGCACTGATAGGCCGCACTGATGGGCAGCCTTTATGGGCACTTATAGGTGGCACTGATGGGCAGCCTTTATGGGCACTGATAGGCAGCATGGATGGGCACTGATTGGCCACACTGATGGGCACTAATAGGTGGCACTGATCGCAGCCTTAATGGGCACTGATAGGCCACACTGATGGCCACTGTCAGGTGGCACTGATGGGCAGCCTTTATGGGCACTGATAGGCCACACTGATGGGCAGACTTTATGGGTACTGATAGGCATCACTGATGGACACTGATAGTAGGCACCAGTGCGCAGCCTTTATGGGCACTAATAGGGGTCAATGATGGGGGCAATAATGGGCACTGATAGGCGGCACTGACAGGCATCACTGATGGGCACTGTTTGGCATCACAGGTGGGCCCTGGCAGGCATTGCTGATGGGGCAGCACTGATAATCAATGCGCTGATTATCAGTGCAGACCCCCCCCCCCCCCGTCTGCGTGAATAGAGGAATGACAATAACTGGTACATCCTATTAACGCTGTGATTGGACACAGCTGATCACATGGTAAAGAGCCCACATCATAGGCTCTTTCCCCATATCGGAGATGCGGTGTGCCGGGGGGTGTGCACGAATGGCTTCTTCTAAAGGACGTCATATAAAATAGCAGATTCGTTTAAATTCGATACTGTTGTAATTTGGAAATTTGGATTACATCCGAATTTCCGAATTACAATAGTACCGAATTTAAACGAATCCGAAATAACAAAAAATTTGGAAAGAAATTCAAATTTCCAAAGAGAATATAATGGAATAAAATTAAGAAAAAGAAATAGAGTAGAAAAAAATATAACAGAAAAAAAATTAATAATATATATATATAAATGACTTGTAGAGGCGTTTAACCACTTAAGGACCCGGCTTTTTTCTGACATTTGTTGTGTAAATCAGTATTTATTTGGCTACACAATTACTTAGAATTCCCAAACATTATATATATATTTTCTTATTAGAATAAAGAAAAAAAATCAACAAAAAAAACCCCCACAAAAGAATAGAATAGAGTAAAAAAAAAACAAAATAGAAAATAAAATAAAAGAACAGACTAGAAAATGATTCGAATTTGGAAATCTTTGGAATTCGAAAACTGTTCAAATTTGATTCGAAAAACGTTTTGAATCGATCCGAAAACGAATAAATGAAACAAATTCTGAAAATGAATTAAACAAATGAAACAAACTTAACTAAACAAATTTATGTAAATAACTAATCGAAACAAAACAAAACAAATTTTTTCAAATATTTGTAAATTTTTTAATTTGTAAATTCGCAAATGCAAAAAATTCGTAGCTTTGTTAATTCGCAAATTCGAAAATCTGAAATAATAACTAACTAATAATAACTTAACTTAACTAACTCTTAAATTATAGGTATTGGAATTTCCTTTCAAATTTGGCTGTTAGTGAGCGTAACAAATACGAATTTATCCAAAGTTCCGAATTATCCCAAATAATGAATGCCGTAACAAAACCAATAGAACGTAACAAATTAATAATAATAAATAATAATAATAATACATTTTTTTATTATTATTATTATTATTATTATTATTAATTTGTTCCGTTCCATTTGTTTAGAAGCGGCATTTGTTATTTCGGATAATTCAGAACTTTGGATAAATTCGTATTCGTTACGCCTACTAATTGCCAAATTTAAAAGGAAATTCCAATACCTATAATTTAATAGTTATTATCTGTTAGTTAGTTATTCTTTCAAATTTTCAGATTTTCTTTCTTATTTTCGGATTGTCAAATTTTCAAATTTACGAAATTTTCGTATATACGAATTCACGATATTTACAAATTTTCGAATTGCGATCATAAAGAATGACCCGAAAAACGAAAAAAACAAACAAACAAACAAAATGAAAATGAACGAATTTTTCGGCAGTGCACATGTCTAAAGTATAGTCTTAAAACGCCTTTAAAAATAGAAAGGTGGATGCCGTTGATATTCAATCAATTATCATCTTAATCCTACACATGTGGACCTTTTCTTATTTATTCATTTTTCACCAATTATGTTAATTGTGTTGGCGCGACTCATTTTGAAATATAATAAAAAAAATAGGAAGTATCCATTACTATTTATCACCAGATTAGACATGTGCACTGCCGAAAAATTCGTTAATTTTCGTTTCATAAATTTTTTTTTGTAAATCGAAAACCTGGAAATTCGAAAATCCGAAAATAAGAAAGAAAATTTGAAAATTCTAAATAATAGCTAACTAACTAAAAATTACTAACTATTAAATTATAGTTATTGGAATTTCCTTTCAAATTTGGCTGTTGGTGAACGTAACGAATACGAATTTATCCGAAGTTACGAATAAACCCGAAATAATGAATGCTGGTTCTCTGGTTCTAAACAAATGGAACGGAACGAATTAATGATAAATAATAATAATAAAAAGTTTTTATTATTATTTTTGTTATTTATTATTATTAATTTGTTACGTTCCATTAGTTTAGATACGGCATTCGGTATTTCAGATAATTCGTAACTTCTGATAAATTCATATTCGTTACGTTCACTAACAGCCAAATTTGAAACGAAATTCCAATACTATAATTTAAAAGTTAGTAATAGTAAAGTTATTATTAGTTATTATTTCAGATTTTTTAATTTTCGGTTTTGGGATTTTCGGATTTATATTCTTTTTTCGGATTTTCGTTCTTTTGAATTTTTGCTCTTATTTTTGTATTTTCGGATTTTCGAAATTTCTAATTTTCGAATTTACGAATTTATGAATTTTTTAATATTCTAATTTATGAATGTACGAACTTTTGAATATTCACATCTCCTGCCTCAGGGTTGGAAGTCTCTCCTGCCTCAGGGTTGTGAGTCTCTCTTGCCCAGAGTTGGAATCCCCTCTTTTCTCAGGGTTAGAAGCTTCTCCTGCCTCAGGGTTGGGAGCCTTTTCTGCCTCAGTGTAGGGAGCTTCTCCTGCCTCATGGTTAGAAGTTTTTCTGGTGTCCGGGTTGGGAGCCTCTCCTGCTTCAGAGTTGGGTATTTCACCTTTCTCAGGTTTAGGAACTTCTGCAGCCTCAGAATTGGGAGTATCTCCTGCTTTAGGGTTGGAATCATGTCCTACTTCAGGATTGGAAGCCTCACCTGCTTGAGGGTTGGAGCTCCTCCTTCTTCAGGGTTGCAAGTCTCTCCTGCCTCAGAGTTTGGAGTCTCTCCTGCCTCAGGATTGGGAATCTCCCTTGCCTCAGAGTTGGATGCTTCTCCTGTCTTAGGGTTGGGAGCTTCTGCTGCCCCTGTATCACCCCAGGTACTTACCATACTCTTCAGAATAGTCCTACTGGTCATACTGGGAAAGCAGTTCTCCTGATATAATTATGGGGGGGTTCCCTATCACTTTGATGGTCAATCATGTTCTCCTGCCTCAGAGTTGTGGGTTTCTCCTGTCTCATGGTTGGGAGCGTCTGCTTCCTCAGGGCTAGAACTTCTGTTGCTTCACGGTTGAGAGCATCTCCTGCCTTAGGGTTGGGGGCTTCTCCAGCCTCAGGGATAGAATCCTTTCTTGCTTCAGGGTTGAGATTCTCTCCTGCCTCAGGGTTGGAAGTCTCTCCTGCCTGAGGGTTATGAGTCTCTCTTGCCCAGAGTTGGAATCTCCTCTTTTCTCAGGGTTAGACGCTTCTCCTGCCTCAGGGTTGGGAGCCTTTTCTGCCTCAGGGTTGGGAGCTTCTCCTGCCTCATGGTTAGAAGTTTTTCTGGTGTCAGGGTTGGGAGCCTCTCCTGCTTCAGAGTTGTTTTTTTCACCTTTCTCATGGTTGGGAACTTCTGCAGCCTCAGAATTGGGAGCATCTCCTGCTTTGGGTGTTGGAATCCTCTCCTGCTTTAGGATTAGAAGCCTCATCTGCTTGGGGGTTGGGAGCTCCTCCTGCTTCAGGATTGGAAATCTCTCCTGCCTGGGAGTTTTAAGCTTCTTCTGTCTTAGGGTTGGGAGCTTCTGCTGCCCCTGCATCACCCCAGGTACTTACTGTACTCTCCAGAACAGTCCTACTGATCTCACTGGGAAAGCAGTTCTCCTGATATAATTACCAGGGCTTCCCCATCACTTTGACAGTTAATCAGACTCTCCTGTCTCAGGCGTGGGAGCCTCTCCTACCTTAGGGTTGGGTGCTTCACCTGTCTCAGGGTTGGGATCTTCTGCTGCCTCAGGGTTGGCAGTTTCTCCTGCCTGAGAGTTGGAAGCATCTCCTTCTTCAGGTTTTAATAACCAGGGCTTCCCCATCACGTTGACAGTTAATCAGACTCTCCTGTCTCAGGTGTGGGAGCCTCTCCTGCCTTAGAGTTGTGTGCTTCATCTGTCTCAGGGTTGTGATCTTCTGCCGCCTCAGGGTTGGCAGTTTCTCCTGCCTGAGAGTTGGAAGCATCTCCTTCTTCAGGTTTTCTGAGGGTTAGGCATTTCCCTGGTGTCAGGATGGGGAGCCTCTTTTGCTTCAGAGCTGGGTTTTGCACATTTCTCATGGTTGGGAACTTCTGCAGCCTCAGAATTGGGAGCCTCTCTTGCTTCAGATTCGAGATCCTCTTCTGCTTCAGGATTAGAAGCCTCACCTGCTTGAGGGTTGGAAGCTTCTCCTGCTTCAGGGTGGGAAGTCTCTCCTGCCTCAGTATTGGAAACCTCCCCTGCCTCAGAGTTGGGATCCTCTCCTGATTCAGGGTTGAGATTCTCTAATTTATTAGGGTTAGAAGCTTCTCCTGCCTCAGGGTTGGGGGGCCTTTCCTGCCTCAGGGTTGGGAGTTTCTGCTGCCTCAGGGTTGTAAAAAAACGTTACACCCAAGCACTTTAAAATTTTTCGTCCTCCCCCACCCCACATACTGTCAGAAACCATGAAATCAGGCCGAGACAGAAGTACAATTAATTCACACTTTAATAATAAAAGTAAAAAGAACAAACGTAGTCAAAACATAGCCAAAGTTCAGTAACCGGAAAGGATAGTCAGCCAAGCTAGAAGTCAGGGATCAATGTAGTGGAACAGCAAGCAGGATCTTGAGCCAGAAAGGATGTCAGCAAAGCAAGTCTTGAACAGGATCGCAGGAGATAGTTTCTGTGATGTTGACCAAGGCAAAGGCAGAGATCCTCTGGACTGGACGGCTTAAGTAGGCAGGACTGACGAGCAGGATATCATCAACGGCTGAGTAACTGTGGAGAGATAGGAGCTGGCAATTAGCCGACAGCTGAGCAGCCAGCTCAGAGAAGGAAGGGCTGAGCCCAGCCCGGAAACATACACACCCATACCAACGTAAACACATGCCTACATACAAAAATGTTGACTTTGCTACACATTACATATCGCCACACATACCGGAGTGAGAGCAATAATTCTCGGCCCATTTTTCATGGTTAAAGAGGTTGTAAAGGCAGAAGATTTTTATCTTAATCTTCTATGCATTAAGATAGAAAACCTGTGTGCAGCAGCCCCCCCCCCAGCCCCCTTAATACTTACCTGAGCCGCATCTCGATCCAACGATGTGGCCCAAGAGACTCGGCTGTCTGGGACGCACAGGACCTTTAAAGGGGGAGGGGGCAGCATTAAGCCGATTGAAGTTCCTGCGCACATTTGCAGATGCGTGGGGGAGCATTAACAGTTAATGGGGCATCCACACATTTGCAGGTGCAGCACTTTTCTCTGCGTGTAGGGGGAGTGCGCTATTTTGTGCGTGTTCCCAACACGTATGGATGTGAACTTAGTCTAGGGGGCACCAATTTTGCATGGGGAAACTCAGAGCATGCGCAGATGTGCAACAGGGTTCTGCTAGGTCCCGAAGGCCGGATGCAAAAGACCTTTGGAGGGGGGGGGGGCAGCATTAAGGGGCTTGAAGTTCCTCTTTAACAGCAGCAGAGAGATTTCTAAGCCCCCTCCCTTGCCAGATAGAGCTGTGCTGTGTGGTAGAGCTGTGCAAATCTCAGGACTGGATGGATAAAATCATTTTGCTTTAAATCAACTGAGCCAAAAGAGAGTTGGCACGTAACATTCTCAGTCTTCGTCTGACGAAGAAGGTGGCGATGATGTTATCAAGGCGCTGTGTAATGTGTAATTTTTATGCATCAGCTGGAAGATAGACAGTTGCATGTTGAAGATACCGCTGTGCACCTAAGCATGAATCATGTTGTCTAGTCATGTGTGCAAGCCTTGGCACAAAATGTTTGCCCGTTTTATGATTCAAGCTGGTATTTTACATAACACACTTAAATATTGTCAATTTATTGCATGGACATGCTTGCCGCTAATCGCATTCGTATTAGTTTATAAAATATTCAAGCAGAGCGATATTGTATTACTGTCTACATAAAGGAAGGTGAATACTGGCTTAAGGCTTCATTCACACCTAAACGTTTGTAGCCATGTTTTTGTACAGTGTTTTCAAACCGTTTTTGAGCTTTTGTGTTTTTTTTTATTATTCAATAGAGAAAAATACAATCTGTTTCATCATTTGTTGCTATGTTTTCAGCTTTTTCTCCTGCTTCTATTAATTATTTATTTATTAATATTAACATTTATTATTATTAATTTATTTAATTTTTTTTACTTTTTTTTAAAGAGGCTAAGGGTTAGGATTAGGGTTAGGGGTCAATATTAGGGGTTAGGATCAGGGGTTAATATTAGGGTTAGGATTAGGGTTATGGAACAAATATTAGGGTTAGGAGTTAATATTAGGGTTAGGGGTTAGGATTAGGAGTTGATATTAGGGTTATGGGTTAGGATTAGGGTTATGGGCTAGGATTGGGGGGTTAATATTAGGGTTAGGGTTTAGTATTAGGGTATGGGCCAATATTAGGGTCAGGAGTTAGTATTAGGGTTAGGGGTTAGGATTAGGGGTTAATATTAGGGTTAGGGATATGCATTGGGGGTTAATATTAAGGTTATGGGGATAGGATTAGAGGTTAGGATTAGGGTTATGGGCTTTTGTGTTTTTTTTATTAGTCAATAGAGAAAAATACAATCTGTTTCATCATTTGTTGCTATGTTTTCAGCTTTTTCTCCTGCTTCTATTAATTATTTATTTATTAATATTAACATTTATTATTATTAATTTATTAAATTTTTTTTACTTTTTTTTAAAGAGGCTAAGGGTTAGGATTAGGGTTAGGGGTCAATATTAGGGGTTAGGATCAGGGGTTAACATTAGGGTTAGGATTAGGGTTATGGAACAAATATTAGGGTTAGGAGTTAATATTAGGGTTAGGGGTCAATTTTTGGGTTAGGGGTTAGGATTAGGAGTTGATATTAGGGTTATGGGCTAGGATTAGGGGGTTAATATTAGGGTTAGGGTTTAGGATTAGGGTATGGGCCAATATTAGGGTCAGGAGTTAATATTAGGGTTAGGAGTTAATATTAGGGTTAGGGGGTTAGGATTAGGGGTTAATATTAGGGTTAGGGATATGCATTGGGGGTTAATATTAAGGTTATGGGGATAGGATTAGAGGTTAGGATTAGGGTTATGGGCTAATATTAGGGTTAGGAGTTAATATTAGGGTTACAATTAGGGTTAGGGGTTAGGATTATGAGGTTAATATTAGGGTCAGGGGTCAATATTAGGGTTAGGATTAGGGGTTAATATTAGAGTTAGGGGTTAGGATTAAGGTATGGGCCAATATTAGGGTGAGGAGTTAATATTAGGGTTAGGATTAGGGTTAGGATTAGGAGGTAATGTTAAGGTTAGGGGTTAGGATTAGGAGGTAATTTTAAGGTTAGGGGTTATTATTAGGGTTATGTGTTAGGATTAAGGGTAATATTCAGGTTAAGGGTTAGGATTAGGGGTTAATATTAGGGTTAGGATTAGGGTTATGTGCCAGTGTTAGGGTTAGGAGTTATTAGAGTTAGGGGTCAATATTAGGGTTAGGAGTTATTGTTAGGGGTTAATATTAGGGTTAGGATTAGGAGGTAATATTAAGGTTAGGGGTTAGGATTAGGGTTAGGGGTTAGGATCGGGGGTTAATATTAGGGTTAAGGGTTAAGGGTTAGGATTAGGGTATGGGCCAATATTAGGGTTAGGAGTTAATATTAAGGTTAGGGGATACTATTAGGGTTAGGGGTTAGGATTAAGGGTAATATTCAAGTTAGGGGTTAGGATTAGGGGTTAATATTAGGGTTAGAATTAGGGTTATGGGCCAATGTTAGGGTTAGGAGTTATTAGAGTTAGGGGTCAATATTAGGGTTAGGGGGTTAAAATTAGGGTTAGGAGTTATTGTTAGGGGTTAATATTAGGGTTAGGGATTTGGATTAGGGGTTAATATTAGGGTCAGGGGTCAATATTATGATTGTGGTTTAATTTTAGGATTAGGGGTTAATATTAGGGTTAGGATTGGGGTCATGGACCAATATTAGGGTTAGGAGTTAATATTAGAGTTAGGGGTCAATATTAGGGTTAGGGGTTAGGATTAGAGGTCAATGTTGGGCTGATATTAGGGTTAGGGTTTTTTTTTTTTAAATAATCTTTATTTATGGAAGACAGGGTATTACATTGCAATGTTTGAGAAAGAATAAAAAAAGGTAAACATTTGCCATAGGTAATGGCGATACGTAATACTCCAATCATTCCTGTTTTGTTTTTCACTTGTAGGGGAAACAAGAACATGAATGGTAAACAGTCATAGATTAACTTGGTGCGGCTTAGGTTATAGAGAAAGTATTTATCATGTGACGGGTCGGCGGGATAGTTTCAACCTGTTCATCGGGCTGGGTAGCCCGCAGCCCTTTTCGTTGGGTATAGGACATATCTATCCTTCTAAAGCCCTATACACACGGTCGGAAAATCCGACCACCAAATCCATCGGACGGATTTAGTCCGACACTAGTGTTGCATACACACGGTCGGACAAAGTTGTCGGAAAATCCGATCATTCTGAACGTGGTGACGTTTGTTGCCTACGACGGGACTACGTAGAGGCTGGTAGCCAATAGCTTTGGTCTTGTAATGTGATCTGAGCATGCGTGGCACTTTGTCCGTCGGAATTCGCTACACACGATCGGAATTGGTGTGATCGGACTTTGTTGTCAGAAAATCTATCCAGCAGGAGATAGAACTTTGTCCGTAGGACAATCCGATGGAAACTGTCCGATGGTGCCTACACACGGTCGGAATTTCCGACAACATTGTCCGATAGGACAAAATCCATGGGAAAATCCGACCGTGTGTATGGGGCATAAGAGGGGTTCTTGCGCGTAGTGCGCTTGGTCGGCTTTTTATGTGTATGGCACTTCTCGTGGGACCGGGTGGTGGACCAGGCGAGCGAGCGTGGGGGGAGGGGGGCTGATCTGCGCCTCCAGCTAACCTCTCCCCAGGTCGCCCCCTGCCGGCACCCCCCGGTCCCGGCATCCGCGCCATGGTGGCACTGAGGTGCATTTCCCTTTTCAAGTCGGGGTGACCCATGGCGTCAGACCGCCAGTTCTTATTAGGCCAACCAGTTCCTCTATTCCTCGCCCGTCACCTGGCATTCAACATATTGGCCATCTGCAAATAGGCAGCCATAACCAGTTAAGACATAAAGTGTTAGAAAGTAGTTAAAGGAGAAAAAAAAGGGAAAAAGTGGTTTAGAGCATACCTGAAGCCTCTCGTTCGACTCCGCCTCCGCTCCGAGTCCCGTTGACCTCTCCACACATGTTGGATAATCAAGAGGGTGAGAGAAGAAAAAAAAAAAAAAAAAAGGGTCTCATCCCCCTACCCATGGTTAATTAAATGATGAATTGGTGTGTTTGAGTCCCCTCAGCTCTTGGTTCCCGTCTGTGATCCTCGGGAGCGCCCCTTCAGGGATGGCTCTGCCAATTCCAGGAGGGCTACATCCAAGGGTTAGGGTTTTTTAATTCAGTTTGTTATTAGTTATTTTTAATACATTAATGCACTTGAGCAGAAAAATGCTCAAAAACACCTAAATCATGCGTTTCTATGGATTTCTATGGAAAAAAAATGCTTGAAAAACACACCAATCTGCCCGATTCGAGCTATAAAAAAAGCTGCAGAACTTTTTTGAGCTTTAAGCATTTGGCTTCAAGTATCTTGGAGTGGAGATGTGAACCGTCCCCATAGAGAATAATCGATTTTTTCTCCTCCAGCGTTTTGGAGCGTCAAGCTTTGTGAATGGGGCCTTAATTACAATGTTTCCAAATCAATTCTAACTCTGCAATTCTAGGTGTTGTTACACAACTCCCAGCAGCCAATAAAATGGGGCTTATTCACATCACCGATTAGGAACACCGCCACAAGAATAAGCGAAAAACTTCAACTTTGAGGACTATTTATAAAAAGAAAAAAAAATAAGTTCCATAAATGTATCAGCATTCATGCAAACATTGCAAATAATACCCGTGAAAGTTTTTAACATGTGCCGAATGGTTACATTTTCTTTCGCAGAACGACTGTAACACTCCCTAATACCCCAAGAACATTTCATCACAAGAGAAGTGACAGCCTAAAAGCATTCAAACAGAAAATAAAATAGCCTAAAACATCCTAACAGTATTCGACCAGAAATAGCCTAAAACAATAGCCTAACAACATTCGACCAGAGGAGAAAATAGCCTAAAACAATAGCCCAAGAACATTCCACCAAAAATCACTTAAAACAATATCCAACATTACATACAATATTCAACCAAAAAAATAAATAAAAAATCTTAAAACAATTGCCATTCAATCAGAAAAGAAAATAGCCTGAAATATCCTAACAGTATATCGCCAGAAATAGCCTAAAACAATAAAACGTGATCGTCAAGAGATGATAGCCTAAAACAACAGCCTTATGCCCTGTACACACGGTCGGAAATTCCGACCACAAAATCCGTCGGATTTTTTCCGACGGATTTTGTCTGAAACTGGTGTTGCATACACACGGTCGGACAAAGTTGTCTGAAAATCCGATCATTCTGAACCTGGTGACGTTCGTTGCGTACGACGGGACTAAGTAGAGGCTAGTAGCCAATAGCTTTGGTCTTGTAATGTGATCTGAGCATGCGTGGCACTTTGTCCGTCGGAATTCGCTACACGCGATCGGAAAAAGTCCGATAGGACTTTGTTGTCTGAAAATTTGAGAGCAGGATCTCAAACTTTTTCCTTCGGAAATTCCGACGGAAAAAATCCGATGGAGCCCACACACGGTCGGAATTTCCGACAACATGGTCCGATAGGACATTTTCCGTCGGAAAATCCGACAGTGTGTACGGGGCATTACATTATTCAACCAAAAGAGAAAATAACCTAAAATCGTTGTTATCCTATTGGAAGATGAACCTTCGTCCCAGTCTGAGGTCCAGGGCGCTCTGGAGAAGGTTTTCATCAAGCATGTCTCTGTACATTGCTGCATTCATCTTTCCCTCGATCCTGACTAGTCTCTCAGTTCTTGACACTAAAAACATCCCCACAGCAAGATCCTGCCACCAACATGCTTCACGGTAGGGATGGTATTGGCCAGGTGATAAGCGGTGCCTGGTTTCCTCCAGACATGACGCTTGCCATTCAGGCCAAAGAGTTCAATCTTTGTTTCTTCAGACCAGAGAATTTTGTTTCTCATGGTCTGAGAGTCCTTCAGGTGACTTTTGGCAAACTCCAGGTGGGCTGTAATGTGCCTTTTACTGAGGAGTGTCTTCCGTCTGGCCACTCTACCATACAGGCCTGATTGGTGGAGTGCTGCAGGGATGGTTGTTCTTCTGGAAGGTTCTCCTCTCTCCACATAGAAACGCTGGAGATCTGTCAGAGTGACCATCGGGTTCTTGGTCACCTCCCTGACTAAAGCCCTTCTCCCCCGATCGCTCAGTTTGGCCGGGCGGCCGCTCTAGGAAGAGTCCTGGTGGTTCCGAACTTCTTCCATTTACAGATGATGGAGACCACTGTGCTCATTGGCACCTTCAATGCTGCAGAATTTTTTCTGTACCCTTCCCCCGATCTGTGCATCCATACAATCCTGTCTCGGAGGTCTACAGGCAATTCCTTGGACTTCATGACTTGGTTTGTGCTCTGACATGCACTGTTACCTGTTGGACCTTCTATAGACAGGCGTGTGCCTTTCCAAATCATGTCCAATCAACTGAATTTACCACAGGTGGACTCCACTCAAGTTGTAGAAACATCTCTAGGATGATCAGTGGAAACAGGATGGACCTGAGATCAATTTTGAGTGTCGTGGAAAAGGCTGTGAATACTTTATGTACCTGGGGATTTTTTGTTTTTTCTTTTTAATAAATTGGCAAAGATGTCAAACAAACTTCTTTCAGGATGTCATTATGGGGTATTGTTTGTAGAATTTTGAGGAAAATACACAGCGGCAGACTGGCACAGCTGGGCGAAACAACGTTATATAACATCGATTCGCCCTGTGGCCACTAGGGGGCACGTGCCCCCCCCCGATCGCTTGGGGCACATGGAGAACCCGGAAATGTGTGTGTAAACAAACAGTTTCCGATCTCTGAGGGGAGAACTGACAGATCGTCTGTTTATACAGAGTATGAACAGACGATCTGTTATCTTCCCTGCACAGTACCCACCCTCCTTCAGTTAGAACACAAGCTAGGACACACGTAACCCCTTGATTGCCCCCTATTGTTAACTCCTTCACTGCCAGTGAAATTTTTACAGTAATCAGTGCATTTTTAATCGCACTGATCGCTGCATTAATGCCAATGGTCCCAGAAATGTGTCAAAATTGTCCGACGTGTCCGCAATAATGTCGCAGTCATAATAAAAATCGCTGATCGCCAGCTAGGGGACCCCAAGCAATTGCTTGTTTTGCCTGTCCTGTCGCGACGGCCTGGTTACACTGATAGGCAGCACTTCTAGGTGGCACTGATTGGCACCACTGGTGGGCATTGATAGGTGGCACTTGTGGGCACTGTCAGATGGCATAAATGAGGCATAATTGCCTCTTCCTCTTCGGGACCGATGTCCCTTTCAGATGAGCGGGTGATCAGCTTTTTTTTTTCTCCTCTGCTGTCAGCGTGAGGAGAAAAAAGAAAAAAACGATCACCGAGCTTTTGTTTTGATCATGTGATCAGCTGTCATTGGCTGACAGCTGATCACATGGTAAGGGGCCGGGAATGGCCCCTTACTCGGATCGGTGATCACCCGAGTCTCAGTGACTCGGTGATCACAGTAGGGCGCGTGCAGGGAGCGTACACAGGGGAGGCCGGGTATTCAGATCAGCGCTGTGGCCGCCATTCGGCTATAGCGCGGATGTCAAGTGGTTAAAGCTTTTGAAATATTTCAGTAAATAATAAACATAAATAGGTAGTAAGAGAGAATAAATTGAGGCCAGATAATCCTAGTAAGCATGCCTATATATATATATAACAGGTAAAAAAAAAACGGACAGGGCAGACATTAAACTTTGTAAGCCGCGACTATTTGTTCAAATCTATTTCAGTCCACTATTTCCTCTTTAAAGCAACCTGATACCATAACTCACCGGCAGTAGTAACTAATGCTGAAAGTAATTATAGGGCTATGTAGGCAGTTAAATGTATTCTGGTACTTAATTTTGCCATAAAATTTAACATTTACACTGCTCCCATGCCTCGCGTGAAGGCCGCGCACGTCTTGCTTTTTTTTTTTTGCCTTTTTCTCGCAGCTTGCTGTTTCAGAACCCTTTATGTAAATCCTGCCTTACAAAAAAAAAAAAAAAAAAAAAGTCTGCCAAATAAAAGTGGGGCATGGAGATACATTAGATCAAAGGCATTTCATTAAAATTGTACAGGCGGCCCTGTTCGTAGCACAGACTGCGAACAATCCATCCTTGCCCTGAAGAGATCACAATCTAATTCTGGAACGGGAAGAGCTGTACAGGGTAAAAGTAGAACCCAGCGGGGGACCTCTTTACATCTGTAAACTGCACAGCCGCTGGAGTGAACACATCACAGGGAGAATGTATTTAAAGGCAGGGTACATGTGCGGATGGTAAAGTCATGCTTTAGACTACGGGAGAACCTTACAAAGTTGAATCAAAGGTACACTCCAGTATAGTCTAAGAGAGGAAATTCTGCTTTTATACGGGCTCGGGGACACGGGGTACCTGCTGAGTGGCTCTTATTCCCGACGTTCGTCTCATGCAGCTGATTGCCTTGCTGTCTGACGCCCCGTGGTTTGCATGTATATACGTTTTGCAAATTACCCCGTATCTAATGCTGGCTGTAAATGGCCCCTGATGACACCTGATCAGAGATGGGGTTTCGGGCCCGAGGTGAACCCTACGCAACTGAGGAATACAGGTGAATTCCTCCAGGCAGTGGCGTCACTAGGGGGTGGCTTTTGGGGCTATAGCCCCGAATCTGGGGCCCATAGCCCCGAGTCTCTGCAGGGGTCCCCAAAGGGGAGGGGAGGCTCTCTGGGGACCCTAATGTAAGGGGACTCTCTGAGGACCCTGATGCAAGGGGGAGGCTCTCTGGGGACCCTGGGTGATCTCTGGGGACCCTAATGTAAGGGCGAGGCTCTCTGGGGACCCTGATTTAAGGGCGAGGCTCTCTGGGGACCCTAATGTAAGTGGGGGGCTTTCTGGGGACCCTGATTTAAGGGCGAGGCTCTCTGGGGACCCTAATGTAAGGGGACTCCCTGGGAATACTGATGCAAGTGGGGGGCTTTCTGGGGACCCTGATGCAAGTGGGGGGCTCTCTGGGGACCCTGATGTAAGGGGAGGCTCTCTGGGGATATATATATACACACACACACACATGTATATTACTGTATATACATGTGTATGCTCGCCCAAGCGTATGACTTTCTTTACTACGCTGCTATGGGCTCTAGCCCCAGATCTTTGTAGACCTAGCAACGCCCCTGCCTCCAGGGCCAATGCTTTGGAACTATAATGCACAGCCTGGCCTTTAAACTCAAGTCAGGCTTAGAAGGACCCATAATGGGAGCTTTATTATGTGCCAGCCCTCTCACTATAAAACGGTTGGTTCCCAGCAGCCGTTTGCCTGTGCGCGTCGGAGTCATTTAAGGAGGTCCAACAGTCTGTGTAGCATACCTCCCAACTTTTTGAGATGGGAATGAGGGACACCTATCAGCAAAAGTATGCAGGCATAGGACACACCCCTTGCCACACCCTCTTAACCACATGCCGACCAGCCCGCGCTGTTGTACTGCGGCAACATGGCTCGGCTGCGCAAATTGTTGTTATGGTACGTCGGTACCATAAACGGCCACTAGGGGGCGCCTGCACGTCGCCGGAGGCACGCACGCGTGGGCCCCCTCCCTCGCTCCCCGAGCCTATGTGAGTGCCCGGCGGTCTCGATCACCGCCAGGCTCCCGCGATCGTTTGGGGCACACGAGAACCGGGAGCTGTGTGTAAACACACAGTTTCCGGTTCTCTGAGGAGTGAACTGACAGATCGTCTGTATGAACAGTGATCTGTTAGTTTCCCTACATAGTCCCATCCCCCCTTCAGTTAGAACACAAACTAGGACACACATTAATCCCTTCACTGCCAGTTACATTTTTACAGGAATCAATGCAATTTTAATCAATCGCTGTATTAATGCCAATGGTCCCAAAAATGTGTCAAAATTGTCCGATGTGTCCGCCATAATGTCGCAGTCACGATAAAAATCGCTGATCGCCGCCATTACTAGTAAAAAAAAAATAATAAAAATGACATAAAACTATCCCCTATTTTGTAGACGCTATAACTTTTGCGCAAACCAATCAATATACGCTTATTGCGATTTTTTTTTTTACCAGAAATATGTAGAAAAAAAAATTAAATTTTTATATATTTTTTGTGGATATTTATTATAGCAAAAAGTAAAAAAATAAATTTTTTTTTTTCAAAAATTGTCGCTCTTTTTTTGTTTATAGAGTAAAAAATAAAAACCGCAGAGGCGATCAGATACCACCAAAAGAAAGCTCTATTTGTGGGAAATAAAGGATGCCAATTTTGTTTGGGTGCAACGTCGCACGACCGCGCAATTGTCAGTTTAAAGCGACACAGTGCCGAATCGCAAAAAGTGGTCTGGTCTTTGGCCGCCAAATGGTCCGGGGCTTAAGTGGTTAAAGGAGAATTGTACAAAAAAACAAGATTGGTTACACCCACAAATGCTTTTTTTTACCACTACTATTCCTTCATATTGGCTTTTTGAATTTACAAATGCAGAAATTTAGAAATCAGATGAAAGGTTTTGCACTGGAAAACACTTTTTGATAGATAAAAAAGTGCATTTTATATACATCTATATAGATCAGACCAAAATGAGGGACGAATGAGGAGGAATGAGGGACAGAGGGACATTAATCCAAATCAGGGACAGTCTCTCCGAATCAGGGACAGTTGGGAGCTATGGTGTAGGGTAAGGTGACCAGATTAAAAAAATGAAATGCAGGGACACCCTACTGACCATTCCTACTTTAAATGGGGTGGAGCAGGGGCAGGGTGAGTAGCAGGGCAACAAAGCATTATGTGCCAAATGATGGGTGAGGTCAAATGTGTGCTAATAGTGGGAGTAGCTTAAAGGAGTATGGTTAAATAAAACCTGAGCATACTCTGCTCTAGGTTAAGAGTACATAACACAGAGAGCAGGGGTCAATAATGGGTAATGCACAGAGTGCAGGGGTCAGGAGTAAGTAATGCACAGAGTGTAGATGTCAGGAGTAAGTAATGCACAGAGTGCAGGGGTCAGGAGTTAGTAATGCACAGAGTGTAGAGGTCAGGAGTAAGTAATGCACAGAGTGCTGAGATCAGGAGCAAGTAATGCACAGAGTGTAGATGTCAGGAGTAAGTAATGCACAGAGTGCAGGGGTCAGGAGTTAGTAATGCACAGAGTGTAGAGGTCAGGAGTAAGTAATGCACAGACTGCTGAGATCAGGAGCAAGTAATGCACAGAGTGTAGAGGTCAAAAGTAAAAAAAAATGCACAGAGTGCTGAGATCAGGAGTAACCACCACATAGAGTGCAGAGGTCAGGAGTAAGTAACACATAGGGGTTTATTTACTAAAGGCAAATCCACTTTGCACTGCAAGTGCACTTGGAAGTGCAGTCGATGTAGCTCTGAGGGGGACACGCAAGGAAAATAAAAAACAGCATTTTAGCATGCACATGATTAAATGATAAAATCAGCAGAGCTTCCCCTCATTTCAGATCTTCCCCTCAGATCTACAGCGACTGCACTTACAAGTGCACTTGCAGTGCAAAGTGGATTTGCCTTTAGTAAATAACCCCCATATAGTGCAGAGGTCAGGAGTAAGTAACACATAAGGGGTTATTTACGAAAAGGCATGTCCACTTTGCACTGAAAGTGCACTTGCAAGTGCAGTCGCTCTAAATCTAAGGGGTAGATTCTGAAATGAGTGGAAGCTCTGCTGATTTTATCATCCAATCATGTGCAAGCTAACACGCTGTTTTTTATTTTCTTGCATGTCCCCCTCGGATCTACAGCGACTTTACTTTCAAGTGTATTTACACTTGTATTGTGTTTCTTGTTTTTTATTGTGTTTGTTCACTTAAATTTATTTTAGTGTATTTTTCCTGAAAATATATATTTGATAAACATTTGTACAAATACTGAAAGATATAAAAAAAAAATGCAACAGCCGCCATTTTCTTTGACAGGATCCCTGGTTTCACAAAATGTACAATTGTTTGGGGATTTTACTGTCCAGCCACTGAACAATATTATGTGGCTGTTGTCTCTCAAACAATACACTATAATGTTTATTGCAAGATAAAACCTGCCTTGTCTGTTTCTTTTTCATTGTGACCTAACCAAACTATTTACATAAGCTTGCCATAGATGAAGCAATTTTCTTTTATGCAACCGCACTGTGTTGATGGGGGAATCCCTCCCACAGAGCTTTTGTGTTCACCGGGAAAATACACAGTGATTATTGCTAGCAGCAATATTGCTAGTTTATTGATCAATTAACTTGGGTACAGTCAGCCTGCCCATACATGGTTCAAATCTCGTCCGGTCCTTGCTGAACTGGCCAAGATTCTGACCGCCTATGGCCGGCTATACTGTCCAGCCACTAAACAATATTTGTGGCTATTGTGCCTCAATGAATGTACACTAATGTTTATTTCAAGATAAAACCTGTCTGAGTGTCTGCTTACAAACTGTCCAGCCACTGAACAATATTTGTGGCTATTGTCTCTTAGATACTACACTGTATGTTTATCCTCTTCACGCTGCAACCTCCTGGCTCTTTAAGAGGTTTAAGATGCCGGGAGGCGGGGCATGACTTAAGATCATGTGACCGCCGTGATTGGCTGTTTGGGTGGCCATGTAACCGGGAGCTTTCAGTTAGACCACTTTCACACTGAGGCGCTTTTCAGGCGCTTTCACGCTAAAAACAGCGCCTAAAAAGCTCACGAAAACTTATTTCCATTAAAATCAATGAACTCTTTCACACTGGGGCTGTGAAAAACTCCCCTCCCCATTGAAATGAATGGAAAGCTCTTCAAAAGCACCTGAAAAGCTCTTCAAAAGCGCTCAGTGACTGGCAGTTTAGAAGCGCTTGAGTGTGAAAGTGGCCTTAGATGCCGGTCACTGTGCCAGGAGCGCGCGCTCTCGGCTCAACACTATTGGCCTTAATTCAGGCAAATCTCACCACTAAGGCCCAAGCCCAGAGAGGCCGCATATTTGCCAAGGAGATAATAAAACCTGCCTTGTCTCTCCCTTTTACCTTGTGATCTAACCAAGCTGTTTACATACTGTCCAGCCACTGAACAATATCTGAGGCTATTGTCTCTTAGATAATATACTGTAATTTGTTTTTAAATAAAACCTGTCTTATCTCTCCTTCTTACACTACGACCTAATTATGCTGCTTATACTTCTCTGTCCCCATAAAGAGAACCTGCCACCTGCCAATGCTATTACTTAGGGGGCTTGTTAAAAAATTTAAATTTTAATAAAATAAAACTTGTAAATTATAATAAAATAAATAAATAGATGTTATAGACATTTGCGGAAATATTGCATGGCATTAAAAATTTGCAACTGTTACTATTTAATTCTTTATTTCAGCATTCAGAAAATGTATAATTATTTGGGGATTTTAAGCTGGGCTTTTTTTCAGCGGGAACGTGGAGGAATGCAGTTCCGGCACCTCCAGCAAGGGATGCTGGAGGGTTTATTGATGCTGGCTGCTGGGGGATCTGTAGTTGCTGGAGGCAGATCTACTATTGCTGGGATGGGTCTTGTGTTGCTGGAGGGTCAATCATTGTTGAATGGGATCTACTGTTGGGGAAGGGGTCTGTTGTTGCTGGCTGCTGGAGGGGTTATTGATGCTGGCTGTTGGGAGATCATTGTTGCTGGGAGGTCCATTGTTGCTCTGGGGTCCATTGTTGCTGGGACAGATCTATTATTGCTGGGGGTTCTATAGTTGCTGGATACAGGGGATCTATTTTACTGCTTTTTTGTTATCATTAACAAATTCCAAACACCTTAGCACCACAAAATAATACTTGGTTTTGTATTCTCTAAAAGGGGTGGTACTGGGAGGTGGGTGGGGGGTGGAACCAAGTTACGGTGCTCAGAGGTGGGTAGGGGGCATAGATAAAGGATGACTTGGAAGGGGGGGAGTTCCTGCACCTATTCTCTGCGAAAAAAGGCCCTGGTTTTAAAGCGGTTCTGCACACATTTCATTTAGTAAATCTCTTTGCCTTCCAAATCAGGCAAATAGAACTAAATGAAATGTTTTTTTTTTTTTTTTTTTCACTTACCTTGTAATCGATGACTTCCGGTCTTCTGTCTCTGCGGGGGTGGGCGGGGTCTGTGCGGGGATCCTCGTCACGCCGCACTGTCTCCTGGGATCTGGTGTCATTGATCCCAGGAGTCTGTGCGGGCATCTTCCGAAATCTCGCGAGATTTCGGTCACGTCCTCCGAAATCTCGCGAGATTTCGGTCACATCTTCCGAAATCTCACGAGATTTCGGTCACATCTTCCGAAATCTCGCGAGATTTCGGCATTGTGGGCCAGCAACCCGGAAGAAAGGGGCCTGTGTGGTTTCAGGTGCCCACACAGAAGATGGAAGCAGTCAGGAACCGGTTTTAAAACTCAACATTGCGGACGAAAAACGGCAGCAGTAACACCCAGAACTAAAACAAGTGAGTGATAAAAATGCAAAGCACATTACTGCACAATTGACAAAAAAAAAAAAAAAAACTTCTAACACAGTGTTGAACCGCTTTAAGTACTTTTCCTGTAGATTTTAGCATGTGTGAAAAATTAAAAAATTACTGTGAACACAAAATTGTGAAAGTCAACATTTACATATAAGTAGCAGCGCTCTCCACATAGGTGTCGTGTTTTAGGGAACAAAGGGATTTGTATTATAAAAATAACACTACCTTTACTTTCTTAGGAAATATAAAGAATCGCTTTAAGACAAAAAAAAAAAACGAATAAAAATGACCAGAATTTTTTTACTTTTTGCCTTTAATGTTAAACGTCATCCCTGTATATGAAAAAGGCCCAATTTCCAGGATGTATTTGCTGAACCTTTGCCCAGGCTTACATAAAATATGATCGTTTCGTTGGTCACGTCTTTTGAACCCTCTGGCAGCAAAGAACGGAAGCGAACAAACATATTAAAAAAACAAAAGTTGAAATAAATTTAGAAAACAAAACCATCCATCACGACGGTTTGTCTGCACCCCGGAGATTTTACTGGATTCTGCATACCGAGAACAGCTGACTCGTAAGTGCAGAACCTGGAAGCGGAGCGTACGATGAGATATAGATCACTGTTTGTCTGCTATTGCGTAAGATAAAAGCTTTTGGCTGTACCTGAAGCTTTTAGCACACGAAGCCAAACTTTTATGTGTCAGGTAATGCATTGCCCAGTCAGAATAATGGCTTACTATGGGATTGTTATACTGCAAATGTGATAATAGACCTCAATAGCCATTCACAATCACCTCTTCCATTTGGTGCCCAATCGAGATTCCGTTTACTGTCCCACATTATCTCCTTGTTATTCCTTCATGTTGGGCATTAAGGAGGTAATGGTTGTGAACTACTGTCAATTTAACCCTTTTCTTGCTTTCAATTGACACTGAAAGGGAAACGGCAGCGTGTTTTTCGGTAAGCGCACATTCCGAGTTATTATTGTAAGGTTTACTTGGCACTGATTTTTGGCTTGACTTTTACGTTGACTTGTTTGCTGTTCCCTATTTTGGTTACTGTACTCCATATACATATTTGCAAAGGTTCCCTCTAGTGGTCATCTTTATATTAGTTAATGTGGTCAGTTAGCTTTATAGAGGTTATTGTCTTTAAAAAAATTTTTTTTTTGAGTTGTTTGTCTTCCAGTTGACAAAGTGCATGCAGTACTTTGCAGGCCTAACTGTCCAACAAGCTAGCAAGGAAGTGTCTGCTTTGTGTCAGGACCCGGATCTGAACCTGAAACCTCTACTGTGTCTGGCAGTAGCTCTTCTTGCTGAGCCACCTGAGACGCTGGACAGCTCCCTGGACAACTCCTTTCCCTTGAAGAACAAGGTTAGGGGTTAGGGTTAGGGTTTTCCCTTGAAGAACAAGGTTAGGGGTTAGGGTTAGGGTTTTCCCTTGAAGAACAAGGTTAGGGGTTAGGGTTTTCCCTTGAAGAACAAGGTTAGGGGTTAGGGTTTTCCCTTGAAGAACAAGGTTAGGGGTTAGGGTTTTCCCTTGAAGAACAAGGTTAGGGGTTAGGGTTTTCCCTTGAAGAACAAGGTTAGGGGTTAGGGTTTTCCCTTGAAGAACAAGGTTAGGGGTTAGGGTTTTCCCTTGAAGAACAAGGTTAGGACTCAGGGATTGGAATAGAGACCTGTTCCAAAGGTCAAAGGTCAGAAGGCATGTCCCCAGAGGTCAAGGGTCAAGAGGTGTGGCTGACCCACCCACACCAAATTGTTTTCTGCCTACCCCAACTAAGTCGGGGAATGAACAAGTCGGGGAACTGTGGCCCTGGGGGCCAGATGCGGCCCTTTGCTCGCTTTTATCCGGCCCTTGAGGTACTTTTAGCCACTGATACAAATAATGGGGCATAATTCCCCCCACTGACAACAATGAAGGGGCACAATTCCCCCACTGACACCAATGAATGGGCACAGTTCCTCCCAATGACACCAACGATGGGGCAAAATTCATCCCAATGATGGGGCACAATTTCTCCCAGCGATGCCAACAATGGGACACAATTCCTCCCAATGACACCAATGATGGGGCATCATTTCTCCCAATGACACCAATAATGGGGCTCAATGACACCATTGATGGGACACAATTTCTTCCAATGGCAAAAATGGGACACAATTCCTTGCAATGGCATTTAAGAAGGAGTGCAATTCCTTCCACTAACACCAATGATGGGACCTTTTATATTTCCAATGGCCACAGTCCAACCTTCCTAAAGTTTGAAGGGCAGTAAACTGTCTCCAAACTGTACGCCCATTTTCCCACCGCTGCCATTGTGCCGAGGTATATCAGCGTGCAGCGGTCGGCAAGTGGTTAATACCTTCCCATCTGGCCTATAGCAGGATGACGACTGGGCGGTGGCTTTCAGATCCTGACCTAATGTCATATAACATCCTGTCAGGAAGCGCCGCTCGCGTAGCCACTGGGCTGCGCAGCAGCGCCATCTGTCACCGGCTGTGTCCATCTGATGACTGATCAGTGTATCGGCTCGCTGCCGGGATCATGTGACTGCCGTGACCAGTCACAGCAGGTCACATGACAGTTTCATGCCTTCCATTGTGTACAATTGTGTTGCTAGCTGTGATTGGTCAAATTGATCATGTGGTACAGACAGGGCCAATTACAGCCCATCTGTACCATGTGATTAGCTTTGACCAATCACAGCTAATCACAATAAAACAAACTCAATGAATATCTTGCATTCAGTAAAATGCTTGCTTATAGCAATGTTAATTCACTGCTATAAGCAAACATAATATGTAAAAAAAAAAACAAAAGCAAAAACAAAAAAAAAAAAAAAATCCTGTTCCCCGGAGTAGTACAATGTTACTATGGTAACATTATATTGCTCTTGTCACAGTGTGTTAAAAAAGAAAATCGGGCAATTGTCATTCAAAGTATGGAAGTGGTTAACGTTCTTCAAGCAATAAATATTAAAAAGACATCCCCTAAACCAGGTGTGTCAACCTCAAATTTCATTGAGGGCCGCATCAGTATTTTGGTTGCCCTCAAAGGGCCGGTTGTATCTGTAAAGCCCCATACACACGGTCGGATTTTCCGATGGATTCTGTCCTATCGGACAATGTTGTCGGAAATTCCGACCGTGTGTAGGCACCATCGGACATTTTCCATCGGATTGTCCGACGGACAAAGTTGTATCTCCTGCTCTAAAAATTTTCCGACAACAAAGTCCGATCACACCAATTCCGATCGTGTGTAGCGAATTCCGACGGACAAAGTGCCACGCATGCTCAGATCACATTACAAGACCAAAGCTATTGGCTACTAGCCTCTACGTAGTCCCGTCGTAGGCAACAAACGTCACCACGTTCAGAATGATCGGATTTTCCAACAACTTTGTCCGACCGTGTGTATGCAACACCAGTGTCGGACTAAATCCGTCGGACCAAATCCGATGGATTTGGTGGTCGGATTTTCCGACCGTGTGTATGGGGCTTAAGACTATATATTAGTCTTACAGAGCACCCCCCCTCCCTTAACCACTTAAAGCGGAGCTCCCCCTAAAGTGTAACTTCTGCTCATCGGAACCCCCCCCCCCCCCTCCGGTGCCACAATTGGCACCTTTCAGGGGGAGGGGGGTGCAGATACCTGTTTAATACAGGTATCTGCACCCACTTCCAGGCATAGATAGACGCACCACTTCCTGTCCCCCCCCCCCCCCCCCCCCGCTGTCTGCTGGGAAACACACAGATCCCAGAGACAGCAGGGAGTGTCCTTATTGCGCAGCGCTACTCACGCATGCGCGCTTGCGCAGTAGGGAACCAGGAAGTGAAACTGCAAGGCTTCACTTCCTGATTCCCATACCGAAGATGGTGGCGGCAGTACCCGAGAGCCGACATCACAGGTGAGTGTCCATATTTTAAAAGTCAGCAGCTGCCGTATTTGCTGACTTTTAAAAAAAAAAAATTTTGCCGGACTCCCTCTTTAACTCCTTGCCTACCAGGCACGAACACCTCCTTCCTGACCAAGCCATTTTTCAGCTTTCAGCGCTGTCGCATTTTGAATGACAATTGCGCGGTCATGCAATGCTGTACCCAAATAAAATTTTTATCATTTTTTCCCCACAGATAGAGCTTTATTTTGGTGGTATTTGATCACCTCTGCGTTTTTTATTTCTTGCGCTATAAACAAAAGAAGAGCGACAAGTTTGAAAAAACATAATCTTTTTTACTTTTTATTATAATAAATATCCATTTTTATTTTTTTTTAAACAAAATTTTTTCCTCAGTTTAGGCCGATACGTATTCTTCTACATATTTTTGGTAAAAAAAAATCGCAATAAGCGTATATTGATTGGTTTGCTCAAAAGTTATAGCGTCTACAAAATAGGGGATAGATTTATAGCATTTTTATTATTATTTTTTTTTTACTAGTAATGGCGGCGATTTGCGATTTTTATCGTGACTGCGACATTGCGGTGGACACTTCGGACACTTTTGACACATTTTTGGGACCATTCACATTTATACAGCGATCCGTGCTATAAAAATGCATTGATTACTGTATAAATGTGACTGGCAGGGAAGGGGTTAACACTAGGGGGCGCTGCAGGGGTTAATATGTACCCTATCTTGGTGATTCTAACTGTGGGGGGAGGGGACTGACTGGGGGAGGGGACCGATTGGTGTCCCTATGTACAAGGGACACACCATCGGTCTCCTCTCCTCTGACAGGACGTGGGTCTGTGTGTTTACACACACAGATCCACGTCCTGCTCGATTACCGGGCAATCGCAGGTGCCTGGCGGTCATCGCGACCGCCGGGCACGCGCACCGGGGCCCCAGCTATGCGGCGGGAACGCGCGCGCGCCCCCAGTGGCCAACAAGCGAGCGCCGTCATATGACGGCGGCCCGCCACAAGAGCTTCACCGTCCCGCCGTCATTTGACAGTGGGCGGTCAGCTAGTGGTTAAGGACTGAACCTCTTTCTGAGTTTTTAAAAGAAAAAATAATTTGTGTCACTTTTATTCCTATTACAAGGAATGTAAACATCCCTTGTAATAGAAAAAAGCATGACAGGTCCTCTTAAATATGAGACTTGCGGTCAAAAAGACCTCAGATCTCATATTTACACTAAAATGCAATAAAAAAATGAATAAAAATGTTGTCATTTAAAAAAATTTAAAACAAAAAATGTCCCTTTAAGAGCTATGGGCGGAAGTGACGTTTTGACGTCGCTTCCGCCCTGTAGTGATATGGAGACGGGTGGGGGCCATCTTCTTCTCACTCATCTCCATACCCAGGCAGAGGACAGACGCGATCGCCTCCGCCGCTGCCGGCGGCTTCGGTAAGTGGCGGAGGGCACCGGATCGCGGCGGTAGAGCGGGGGCCCCTCTCCCACCATCGATTAAAGTGATCTTGCGGCGATTCCACCGCAGAGACCACTTTTATCTTAAACCGGACCACTCGCTGAAGACGAGGATACCGGGTTATGGCAGCTAGATGCTGCCATAACGATATCCTTCTTCAAAGTACCGACGTATAACGACTGTGGGCGGTCTGGAAGTGGTTAAATTAGATATCAGGACCCCCCCCCCCCCCACCACCACCAGAAGTGAAGCATCCCTCACCCTCCCTTACATCACAGTGCACACCCCTTGTGCTGCTGCCAGCAAGAAGCTGGGGAGCAGAAAGTTCTGGAGGAGGGCTGGAGTCAGCTGGCAGAGTCTGCTGAATGCTGAGGCCAGGGAAAGCAGAGACTAGGGTGTGCTGTGGCTGCATAGAGAGGTGCAGGATCTGTAGGAGGAGCTCTGTTCTCCTCTCTGCTGCCGACTGCTGAGACGGGATGGGGCAGACACAAGCTTCTCTACAGCTGCACAGAGAAGAGCGGAATCTGGCAGAGGAGATCTGTCCTCTGCTTTGGCGGGGTGGATTTAAGGGGAGATGGCGCAGCTGCAGGAGAGGTGTGAGGGCCACATGACTGAGGGCCACGTGACATGACCTGGCTGGCCTTGTGGTTGGTACATGTGGCCTAGACTGAGTTATTGGAGCATGTGCATGGACTGGTGCTTGTGGTGGTGAGCAGCCTCGGTACTATTTGGGAAGGACCGGCTATTACCAGCAGCCCCTATGGGGGGTAGCACTAGACATACCTGAAATTCTTTTGCAGGGTCACTTCAATGTTGGATACCTACCCTACATTTGAACCCAACAGCAGCCAGAAGAAACCTTCCACTATTAGTTCTGGTTGGATTGACCCTTTAAGAAAGAATCAATTTGGCCATAAGCCATGTACATTATGCTAAGAGGTGTACAGTCGCACGGGTCATTTGCTACTTTACATGCTGTGAAACCCACCGGCTGAAAAGGACAATATACATCTGAAATTAAAATCTAAATTAAATCTAGCTCAAATATTGACTACTGTCTTTTCATTAGAAACTTTGCATGTGGCATTTGTACATAGAGATGTAAGTAACACAAAAGCCAAGATTATCACGACAAGCAAATACCAGCAGAGGTCCAGTTCAATTTAGGTGGAACAGAACCTGAGGGGGTTTGGAGATTCATTTTAATGTAAAACTTCAGTACATTAGTAAAAGCAAGGTCGTCCTCGCTTTGATAGGTTGTCAGCAGCCCCAAGGAACATCAGATTATTTTGCAAAAAAAAAAACCTAAAACAAATAATTCTCGAAATAATTTTTTTGAGAGCATTTTTAGCGTGAAAGAAAACCATTTGCGACCTGGTATAAAACGAATGCAAGTGGCTTGGATAGAAACAGGGTGATGTCAACACAGGTAATAGAAGCAGGTTCCCTTTAAGGCTCCATGCACACTGGATGTTAAAATAACGTTTATAAAAATGCCACTAGCTTTGCAGTGAGTTTTTCAATGTTTTTTGCAATAGAGTTTATTAGCGTTTTTTATTATTTTTTTGTTTTTTTTCCCGCGTGAGCGTTTTTTTAGGGTTTATCAACGTTTATCAGCGTTTATCAGCGTTTGGCATTTTTTGTGGTCGGAAAAACTACTCCTGAACGCGATTTTATGGCGTTCAGAAAACAGCCCATGAACACTGCTGATAAAAGTTCAAAAACGTCCATGTGTGCATGGACACATAGGATAACATAGAGTGGGAGTTTATGGGCTGTTAAAGTGGTTGTAAACCCTCTGGGACCACTTTGACCTACAGGTAAGCCTAGATTAAGGATTACCTGTAGGTCCAAGAAATATCTCCTTTAACCTACACGGTTTAGGAGATATTTTACAAAGAAAGCACACCGCTGTAGACAACGGCGCAGGCGCACCGGGCGCGCCGCAAGTGAAGGCAAACATGCTTACGGCTTACGTCTTACGGGCTTATGTCTTACGGCTCCCGCGCGCGTGCGCGGGAGTGACGTCATCGCGGCTCCGGCCAGTCACAGCGCCGGAGCAGCGATACCCGGAAGGAAGATGGACGCTTCGTGCTACAGGGGACATCGGTGACATCGCTGGCTCCTGTGTCAGGTAAGTGACACATAATGGACTACTACCGGTATGCGATGCACAGTAGTCCATTATGCTTTACCTTTGCAGGGTAACAAAGAGCAAGTAAACTCATCAGGGTTTACTTCCTCTTTAAAAAAATGCCCAAACTCCCAAAAACGTCCGTTTATGAGCTTCAGTGTGCATGGAGCCAAACCCTTTAGCCCCATACACACGGTCGGACAATCCGCGGACCAGGTCCGTCGGACCATGTCCGTCATACTTTGTCTGATGTTGGTTTTGCGTACACACGGTCGGACAAAGTTGTCGGAAAATCCGATCATTTTGAACGTGGTGACGTTTGTTGCCTACGATGGGACTACGTAGAGGCTAGTAGCCAATAGCTTTGGTCTTGTAATGTGATCTGAGCATGCGTGGCACTTTGTCCGGTCGGACAACCGTACACACGATCGGGTTTGGTGTGATCGGACCGGGTTGACGGCAAATCTTTCCAGCAGGAGATAAGACTTTGTCCGTCGGACAAACCGACGAACACTGTCCGATGGTGCATACACACGGTCTGATTTTTCAACAACCTTGTCCGATCGGACAGAATCCATGAAAAAGTCCGACCGTGTGTATGGGGCTTTACTCTGTCAGAGGCGCTATTGTGGTTGTTTTTGCACACACATATTTAAAAAAAAATGCGCGGCCATACAACACTGTACACAGATGAAATTGTTATCATTTGGTCCCCACAAATACGTATTCTTCTACATATTTTTGGTAAAAAAAAATCACAATAAGCGTATATTGATTGGTTTGCACAAAAGTTATAGCGTCTACAAAATAGAGGATAGATTTATAGCATTTCTATTTTTTTTTTTTAACTAGTAATGGCGGCGATCTTTTTATCGTGACTGCGATATTGCAGCGGACATATCAGACACTTTTGACACATTTTTGGGGACCATTCACATTTATACAGCGATCCGTGCTATAAAAATGCATTGATTACTGTATAAATGTGACTGTCAGGGAAGGGGTTAACACTAGGGGGCGCTGAAGGGGTTAATGGTTAATGTGTTCCCTGGGAGTGATTCTAACTGTAGAGGGAGGGGATTCACAAGGGGAGGAGACAGATTGGTGTTTCTCTGTACTGAGAACACACCATCGGTCTCCTCTCCTCTCCTCTGTTTACATACACCTGCTGTGTTACCTGGCATCGCGGCCGCCCGGCACATGCATTGGGTGCCCAGTGATCGGGTGCCGTGCTCCCTGGAGGGCCGAGAAGGGGAGGACGTCATATGACGCCCTTCCGCCACGAGAGCTGCGCCGCCTGGCCATCAATTGACAAAAAAAAAAATCATACAATCCCATATACACAATCCTTCACCCACAGTTGATCCAGAAGAAGGCGAGAAACCCCAGCAAAGCATGATCCAATTTGCTCCAGCAGGGAAAAAAAATTCCTTCCTGATCCCCCGAGAGGCAATCGGATTTTCCCTGGATCAACTTTACCTATAAATGTCAGTACCCAGTTATATTCTGTACATTTAGGAAAGTATCCAGACCTTTTTTAAAAGCAATCAACTGAGTAGACATGTGCAATTCGTTTAGTTAAGAATTTGTTTTCCGTTAAAATTTGTTATATTCGTTCATTCGTTATCGTACGAATGAACAAATGGTTTACTAAAAATTCTAACGAAAAACGAACTATCGAAAAGAACGAATATGAAAAACAACGAAAATACGAAATAATTTAATTAGAAACAACGAAACTATGAAAGAATGAAAATCCGAAAAACGAAAACAGAAACAACGAAAATACCGAACAAAGATTCAAAAATAACGAAAATCAAAACGAACGAAAAAAGGAACTCGAGAATTCGAAAGAACGAATGTTAGTTCTGATTCTGAAATATTCCATCCAGAGTCCAGATAGGGTGCGGTTGGGTCGGAGGCACTGTGTTTTGGTGGATTCTTGAGTTAAGTTCTGACTTGTGAGAGAGAAATTCTTTGTTTCTTAACCGCTTCCCGACCGCCTCATGTAGATATACGTCAACAGAATGGCACGGGCAGGCAAAAGCACGTACCTGTACGTCCCCTTTAATTTGCCTGCGCGCGCGCGACCCGGTCGGGAGCTCCGTGACCACGGCTGCGGGACCAGCGGACCCGATCGCCGCTGGTATCCCGCGATCGGGTTACGGAGCTGAAGAACGGGGAGAGGTCTGTGTAAACAAACCTCTCCCCGCGCTTCCTACACTGACTGTCAGTGATCGGCGGTTCCCTGTCATCGGGAATGCCGATCAATGACGTCAGACGTACAGCCACGCCCCCCTACTGTAAAAAAAAACACAACACGTCACACTGACTCCTCCCCGCCCCCTAGTGGTTAACCCCTTCACTACAACTGTCATTTACATAGGAATCAGTGCTATTTAAATAGCACTGATTTCTGTATAAATGACAAATGTCCCAAAAATGTGTCAAAAATGTCTGATGTGTCCGCCAAAATGTCGCAGTCACAATAAAAATCGCTGATCGCCGCCATTACTAATAAAAAAAAAAATATTAATAAAAATGCTATAAAACTATCCCCTATTTTGTAAACGCTATAACTTTTGCGCAAACTAATCAATAATCGCTAATTGCGATTTTTTTTACCAAAAATATGTAGAAGAATATGTATCGGCCTAAACTGAGGAAAAAAATGTTTTTTTTATATATTTTTTGGGGATATTTATTATAGCAAAAAGTAAAAAAATATTGCATTTTTTTCAAAATTGTCGCTCTATTTTTGTTTATAGCGCAAAAAATAAAAACCGCAGGGGCGATCAAATATCACCAAAAGAAAGCTCTATTTGTGGGAAAAAAAGGACGCCAATTTTGTTTGGGAGCCACGTCGCACGACCGTGCAATTGTCAGTTAAAGCGACGCAGTGCCGAATCGCAAAAAGGGGCCTGGTCCTTTGGCTGCCAATTGGTCCGGGGCTGAAGTGGTTAAACATATAAATAACATACACATAAAATTATGAATTATGCTTTGATTACGAATCTACGAAAACAATGTTACGAAAGTACGACTAAATCAATCTCACGAAAGTACGAATGTAATTAAATCAACGAAAATTAGATTAATGGAAATACGAATCATTTCAAATCAACGAAAATATAGCTCTTCCGAAAATACGAATGCGTCCGAATACGAAATATAACGAAAATACAAATTTCGAATAAACGAAAATTAGACTAACGGAAATACGATTCAACGAGTATGAATACGAACACCCATGACTTACGAAATTACGAATCGTTACGAATCAACGGAAACGAACAGAAACTAAACAAAACTAAACACATTTTTCTATTGTGCACATGTCTACTACTGAGCTGGCCAGAGCCACCTCTGGAGGGAGTCTATTCCATATTTTCACACCACTAATGCCCCATACACACGATAGGATTTTCCGATGGAAAATGTGTGATAGGACCTTGTTGTTGGAAATTCTGACCGTGTGTAGGCTCCATCACACATTTTCCCTTCGGAATTTCCGTCACACAAAATTTGAGATCTGGTTCTCAAATTTTCCGACAACAAAATCCGTTGTCGGAAATTCCGATCGTGTGTACACAATTCCGACGCACAAAGTGCCACGCATGCTCGGAATCAAGCAGAAGAGCCGCACTGGCTATTGAACTTCATTTTTCTCGGCTCGTCGTACGTGTTGTACGTCACCGCGTTCTTGACGTTCGGAATTTCTGACCAACTTTGTGTGACCGTGTGTGTGCAAGACAAGTTTGAGCCAACATCCGTCGGAAACCGCAGCTTGACATTGCATGTTATTATTGAGCTTATGATCTACCAAAACCCCCAGATCCTTCTCCACTACGGATCCCCCCCAGTTGGACTCCCCCTAGCATGTATGATGCATATTCTTAGCCCCCAAGTGCAGAACTTTACATTTATCAACATTAAACCTCAGTTGCCACTTTGTTGCCCAATTAGACAGAGCATTGAGGTCGGCATGCAAGTTGGAGACCTCCTGTAAGGACGTTATTCCACTGCATAGTTTGGTGTCATCTGCAAAGACAGCAATCCCATACCCAATATCACTTATAAAGATATTACAAACACTGAACCTTGGGGTACACCACTGATAACCTTAGACCATTCAGAGTAAGAATCATTAAACACTACTCTCTGGATTCTTTTTTTAAGGCAGATTTCGATCCATTTACAAACTGATCTTTCCAAGCCTGTAGACTTTACCTTACACATGAGCCGTGTGTGCGGAACTATGTCAAGCGCTTTTGCAAAAATCTAAGTATACCACGTCCACAGCCACCCCTCTGTCCAAGTATACCACGTCCACAGCCACCCCTCTGTCCAAGTATACCACGTCCACAGCCACCCCTCTGTCCAAGTATACCATGTCCCCAGCCACCTCTCTGTTCAAAATATACCACGTCCACAGCCTCCCCTCTGTCCAAGTATACCACGTGCACAGCCACCCTCTGTCCAAGTATAGCACGTCCAAAGCCACCCCTCTGTCCAAGTATACCACGTCCACCACCACCTTTCTGTCCAAGTATACCATGTCCACAGCCACTCCTCTGTCCAAGTATACCACATCCACAGCTACCCCTCTGTCCAAGTATACCATGTCCACAGCCACCCCTCTGTCCAAGTATACCACGTCCACAGCCTCCCCTCTGTCCAAGTATACCACATCCACCACCACCTTTCTGTCAGGGTATACCATGTCCACAGCCACCCCTCTGTCCAAGTATACCACGTCCACAGCCTCCCCTCTGTCCAAGTATACCACGTCCACCACCACCTTTCTGTCAGGGTATACCATGTCCACAGCCACTCCTCTGTCCAAGTATACCACATCCACAGCTACCCCTCTGTCCAAGTATACCATGTCCACAGCCACCCCTCTGTCCAAGTATACCACATCCACAGCCACCCCTCTGTCCAAGTATACCACGTCCACAGCCACCCCTCTGTCCAAGTATACCACATCCACAGCCACCCTTCTGTCCAAGTATACCACATCCACAGCCACCCCTCTGTCCAAGTATACCACGTCCACAGCCACCCCTCTGTCCAAGTATACCACGTCCACAGCCACCCCTCTGTCCAAGTATACCACATCCACAGCCACTCTTCTGTCCAAGTATACCACATCCACAGCCACAGCCACCCCTCTGTCTAAGTATACCACGTCCATAGCCACCCCTCTGTCCAAGTATACTAGGTCCACAGCCACCCCTCTGTCCAAGTATACCACGTCCTCAGCCACCCCTCTGTCCAAGTATACCTCGTCCACAGCCACCCCTCTGTCCAAGTATACCACGTCCACCGCCACCCTTCTGTCCAAGTATACCACGTCCACAGCCACCCCTCTGTCCAAGTATATTACATCCACAGCCTCCCCTCTGTCCAAGTATATTACATCCACAGCCACCCCTCTGTCCAAGTATATTACATCCACAGCCACCCCTCTGTCCAAGTATACCACATCCACAGCCACCCCAACCCCTCTGTCCAAGTATACCACATCCACAGCCACCCTTCTGTCCAAGTATATTACATCCACAGCCTCCCCTCTATCCAAGTATACCACGTCCACAGCCACCCCTCTGTCCAAGTATATTACATCCACAGCCTCCCCTCTGTCCAAGTATATTACATCCACAGCCACCCCTCTGTCCAAGTATACCACGTCCACAGCCACCCCCACCCCTCTGTCCAAGTATACCACATCCACAGCCACCCCTCTGTCCAAGTATATTACATCCACAGCCACCCCTCTGTCCAAGTATACCATGTCCACAGCCACCCCCACCCCTCTTTCCAAGTATACCACATCCACAGCCACCCCTCTGTCCAAGTATACCACGTCCACAGCCACCCCTCTGTCCAAGTATACCACATCCACAGCCACCCCTCTGTCCAAGTATACCACATCCACAGCCACCCCTCTGTCCAAGTATACCACATCCACAGCCACCCCTCTGTCCAAGTATACCACGTCCACCGCCACCCCTCTGTCCAAGTATATTACATCCACAGCCTTCCCTCTGTCCAAGTATACCACATCCACAGCCACCCCTCTGTCCAAGTATACCACGTCCACAGCCACCCCTCTGTCCAAGTATACCACATCCACAGCCACCCCTCTGTCCAAGTATACCACGTCCACAGCCACCCCTCTGTCCAAGTATACCACGTCCACCCCCACCCCTCTGTCCAAGTATACCACGTCCACCCCCACCCCTCTGTCCAAGTATACCACATCCATAGCCACCCCTCTGTCCAAGTATACCACGTCCACCGCCACCCCTCTGTCCAAGTATATTACATCCACAGCCTTCCCTCTGTCCAAGTATACCACATCCACAGCCACCCCTCTGTCCAAGTATACCACGTCCACAGCCACCCCTCTGTCCAAGTATACCACATCCACAGCCACCCCTCTGTCCAAGTATACCACGTCCACAGCCACCCCTCTGTCCAAGTATACCACGTCCACCCCCACCCCTCTGTCCAAGTATACCACATCCATAGCCACCCCTCTGTCCAAGTATATTACATCCACAGCCACCCCTCTGTCCAAGTATACCATGTCCACAGCCACCCCTCTGTCCAAGTATACCACATCCACAGCTACCCCTCTGTCCAAGTATACCACGTCCACAGCCACCCCTCTGTCCAAGTATACCACATCCACAGCCACCCCTCTGTCCAAGTATACCACATCCACAGCCACCCCTCTGTCCAAGTATACCATGTCCACCGCCACCCCTCTGTCCAAGTATATTACATCCACAGCCTTCCCTCTGTCCAAATATACCACATCCACAGCCACCCCTCTGTCCAAGTATACCACGTCCACAGCCACCCCTCTGTCCAAGTATACCACGTCCACAGCCACCCCTCTGTCCAAGTATACCACATCCACAGCCACCCCTCTGTCCAAGTATACCACGTCCACAGCCACCCCTCTGTCCAAGTATACCACGTCAACCCCACCCCTCTGTCCAAGTATACCACATCCATATCCACCCCTCTGTCCAAGTATATTACATCCACAGCCAGCCCCTCTGTCCAAGTATACCATGTCCACAGCCACCCCCACCCCTCTGTCCAAGTATACCACGTCCACAGCCACCCCTCTGTCCAAGTATACCACGTCCACAGCCACCCCTCTGTCCAAGTTTACCACGTCCACAGCCACCCCTCTGTCCAAGGTTTTACTTACCTCCTCATAAAAAGAAATCAGGTTTGTTTGACAACTTCTGTCTTTCATGAATCCATGCTGTTGTCTGTTGCTAAACATATTTTTTTCCAGCAAGAACTCGTCTATGTGGTCTTTTATTAAACTCTCCAGTATCTTCCCGACTATAGAAGTTAAACTAACAGGTCTATAGTTACTTGGTAAAGACTTTGTTCCCCTTTTTTTTTTAAATATGGGCAACACATTGGGGTGGGAATTTTTAAAGTGGAAGTAAACCCTTCTATCGTTTTCAGCCAAGGAAGCTGCCATCTTGGCCTCCGTTTAATCTTTAACTGCCATGAAGCTGCACATGTGATCAGTTATGACACCAGCCATTGGATGGTTTGACAGTTTGGTTGAGAGTACAACCAATGTGACAGTTAGCAGTTCCGGCATGCCGGGAATGTAACTGTTTTTTCAAACTGTTAGATCAATGGCTTTAATTTTTTTTTACACTTTTTTATCACATGATGGACAAAAAGTCCTCCCTGTGATGCATATTTTAACAAAAATGGCTCTTTATTGAACATATAAGTGTTACAGAGACAACAGATATCCAGACAACGGTACATAACAAAAAGGTAAGGAATCCCGTAGAATAAAGCAGAAAGAGGTGCATGGAGTACATACAGAACATTGTCTTACATACTGTATAGCCAGCAGTAGATTCAAAGTATAATCTCATCCCTCAAGGGAAGCGAATATTGAACGCTCCAGCCACGGTTTCCAGATTTTCTCATATTTTCGAGGGCAGTTCCTACTGATATATCTCTATTTATACATAGGCAACACCACATTTTATAGTAGCTTCCCAAGAGGATAACGTGGGAGGAGAGGGGGAGGCCCACGTGAAGAATATTTCTTTCTTTTCATAGTACAATAAGTAGGAGATTAATAATTTAGTGTACTCAGGTCTTTGCTCATCATCATGTATGCCCAACAACGCCAACACAGGAGTACAAGGGAGAGACAGTGGTAGACAGATATTTATAAGATCAAAGACTTCCATCCAGAGGACATGTCCAGAACATACATTATATTACCAAAAGTACTGGTACGCCTGCCCACATGTTAATGCATGGAACCTTATTGGTTCCTAGTAGACATGTGCACAACAAAAAAATGAGTTTATTTTCGTTTCGTTTTTTTTTTCGTTTCCGAAAAAAAAAATTAGTTTATTTTCGTTTCGTTTTTTTTGTTTCCGTTGATTCGTAACGATTCGTAAATTCGTAAGAGTTATTTTTTCGTTGATTAGTTTTTTCGTTAGTTTAATTTCCGTTTATACGAAATTCGGACGCATTCGTATTTATTCGTAACATTCGTAACATTCGTAGATTCGTAATCGAGCATAATTCATAATTTTATGTAATGTGTATGCTATTATTACATTTTAATAATTTACGAATCGAAAAAAAAAGTTACGAATCGAAAAAAAAAGTTACGAATCGAAAAAAAAAAAGTTACGAATGTACGAATTTTTTTGTTCAATCCATTCGAAGCACGTTAAGCAACGCCATTGTAAGAGACACGGAAAATTACAAATCGAAAAAGCAAAAAAAAAAAGTTACGAATCGAAAAAAAAAAGTTACGAATGTACGAATTTTTTTCGTTCAATCTTATCGAAGCACGTTAGGCAGCGCCATTGTAAGAGACACGGAAAATTACCAATTCAACAAAAAAAAAAAGTTACGAATGTACGAATTTTTTCGTTCATTTTCGTTGTTCCCGTTTTAGTTTTTCGGATTTTCTTCATTAGTACATTCGTTGTTTCTAATTAGTTTTTTTCGGATTTTCGTTGTTTTTCGGATTTGTTCGATTCGAATGATTCGTTAATCGGATTCGTACGATTCGAACGATTCGTTATTCGGATTCGTTCGATTCGAACGATTCGTTCATTCGTACGAGAACGATGAACGAAAATAATGAAAAAAAACGAAAAACGAAAAATAACGAATTGCACATGTCTAGTTCCTAGTGCTGCCCCTCCTTCTACCAGACTGTGCTCTGCTGTACTGGGGATTACACGATGCTGATAATAAGTCAGGTTTACACTGTATTACCAAAAGTATTGGGACACCTGCTTTTACACTCACATGAACTTTAATGGCATCCCAGTCTTAGTCCGTAGGGTTCAATATTGAGTTGGCCCACCCTTTGCAGCTATAACAGCTTCAACTCTTCTGGGAAGGCCGTCCACAAGGTTTAGGAGTGTGTCTATGGGGATGTTTGACCATTCTTCCAGAAGAGCATTTGTGAGGTCAGGCACTGATGTTGGGACGAGAAGGCCTGGCTCACAGTCTCCGTTCTAATTCATCCCAAAGGTGTTCTATCTGGTTGAGGACAGGACTCTGTGGAGACCAGTCAAGTTCCTCCACCCCAAACTCGCTCATCCATGTCTTTATTGACCTTGCTTTGTGCACTGGTCCAAATCATTTGGTGGAGGGGGATTATGGTGGGGAGTTGTTTTTCAGGGGTTGGGCTTGGCCCCTTAGTTCCAGTGAAGGGAACTCTTAAGGAGTCAGAATTTTGGAAAATATCATGTTCCCAACTTTGTGGGAACAGTTTGGGGACGGCCCCTTCCTGTTCCAACATGACTGCCCAGCAGAGCACAAAGCAAGGTCCATAAAGACATGGATGAGCGAGTTTGGGGTGGAGGAACTCGACTGGCCTGCACAAAGTCCTGACTTCAACCCGATAGAACACCTTTGGGATGAATTAGAACTGTGCCTGACATCACAAATGGGCTTCTGGAGGAATGGTCAAACATTCCCATAGACACACTCCTAAACCTTGTGGACAGCCTTCCCAGAAGAGTTGAAGCTGTTATAGCTGCAAAGGTTGGGCTGACTCAATATTGAACCCTACGGACTAAGACTGGGATGCCATTAAATTTCATGCGAGTGTAAAGGCAGGTGTCCCAATACTTTTGGTAATATAGTGTATTTTTTTAGAGGTCTATGCATTCAACCAAAAAGAAGGACAACTGGGTAGGAAAAATAGACGGAGGAATGTGGTTCTAAAAGATGAACAGTCCATTTAAATCAGGGACAGTTAGGAGCTATGGTGTAATGTTTCCAGTCTCTAAATGTCTCTTACAGCCAGTGCCAGGACAAGGTCATCTAGAGCCTGGGTCGAACATGCCAAATTGCGCCCCCCCCAAGATGTATGATTATGTGTCAGCAACCCCCTCCACCAAAAAAATTGAGCATTAATCTGCATGCTTACCCCCTAAGCATAAATCCCCCTGTCCTCCCAGTACAAATTTGCTCCCCTACTGAAATCCCACTTCTGGAACAAATCCGCCCCCCCCCAAAAAAAAACTCCTCTTAGCACAAATCCTCTACCCCTTAAATTTCCCCTCCAAGCACAAATCCCCTCCCACTCCTAGCACAACCCCCCCCCCCCCCAAAAAAAAATCCCCCTCTTAGTAAATATCCCTGTCCCCTCTACCAGCACAACTCCCCCCAAATCACCACTCATAGCACACCTCCAAAATGTCCCTTTCTAGAACAATTTTTACCCACTGCCAACCCCCCCGCCCCCAAATTCTCGCACCCAACACAAATCCCCCTCCCCATCTCCTGGTGGTGCACTTGTGGTACCACAGTGCCCAGGGCAGCTGTCCCTCCTGCCCACACCCTTGTCCCAGACCTGCTTACAACATGTCCCCGACCTCACCTAAAGCATGTCCCCGACCTCACCTAAAGCATGTCCCCGACCTCACCTAAAGCATGTCCCCGACCTCACCTAAAGCATGTCCATGGGTTTGGACCATCCCATCTGGTAGCTTGACAGTCTCCTATAGCATTTTATATGCTGAAAATTATGTGCAGCCCTATTGGTGCCATTAGGGGCCACAGTTGTAGCCCCCCTTACACCTTGTAAGTCGAAAACTACTTTCTTCGACTCCAGCAGTGACCCCCTTTCATGTTAGAATCAAGGGCCACACCTGCCACCAACATTGCGAGGATGAGGGAATGTCAAATAGAAGAATTAACAGATATTTCAGCTACAATACGGTGACCCCCTCACAACAGCCTATGAAACGCGCTGGAGACAGGAACTCAGGTGTGGAATTTCCCCAGTCAGCAAAATATATTAAAGCTGACTCCGGGCAGTTTAAAAAAAAAAAAAAACACACAATTTAATCCAGTTATGTATTCATTAAAAAATCATTAAAGGATACTTGTAGTATTGACAGTTAAATAAGCCATGCACCCCGGGCCCTCCTTAACAAAGTGAAAAAATAACTAGCTGCTGAACACTGCCCCAGCCTGGCAGCCATGAGGTATCTATAGCAACCTGCGTAATGGGGTATCCATGGTAACCAGAGTACCACCAGTATGCTCTTCTATTCAGAGTACGCATCCTCTAGCCTCATGGACCATAATGGGCTCTTGTCTACCCAGTAGTTGACCTGAACTCAGGTGAGGTTTTCTGTCTTTTAGGACAACCTTTCTCAACCGCGGTTCCATGAATCCCTGGGGTTCCTCCAGAGATTGCTAGGGGTTCCTTGAGTTCCTTGGGTTCTATATTCTCAAGCTTCTAGCTTCTGATAAGTAACCATTCACACTAATCATTTTTATATCTAATATATGGGAAGCATTTGTCCCACTAATCACCAATGAAAGAACCATTCTTCCACCTGTTGACCAATGTAAGGAGCATTTTTTCCACTTACCACCAATTTAGGGAACATTCTTCCCACTGATCACCAATGTAAGGAACATTCTTCTCACTGACCACCAATGTAAGGAGCATTCTTCCCACTGATCACCAATGTAAGGGGCATTCTTCTCACTGATAACCAATGTAAGGAGCATTCTTCCCACTGATCACCAATGTAAGGAACATTCTTCTCACTGACCACCAATGTAAGGAACATTCTTCCCACTGATCACCAATGTAAGGAACATTCTTCCCACTGATCACCAATGTAAGGAACATTCTTCTCACTGATCACCAATGTAAGGAACATTCTTCCCACTGATCACCAATGTAAGGAACATTCTTCTCACTGATCACCAACGTAAGGAACATTCTTCTCACTGATCACCAATGTAAGGAACATTCTTCCCACTGATCACCAATGTAAGGAACATTCTTCCCACTGATCACCAATGTAAGGAACATTCTTCTCACTGACCACCAATGTAAGGAACATTCTTCTCACTGATCACCAATGTAAGGAACATTCTTCCCACTGATCACCAATGTAAGGAACATTCTTCCCACTGATCACCAATGTAAGGGACATTCTTCCCACTGATCACCAATGTAAGGAACATTCTTCTCACTGATCACCAATGTAAGGAACATTCTTCCCACTGATCACTAATGTAAGGAACATTCTTCCCACTGATCACCAATGTAAGGAACATTCTTCCCATTGATCACAAATGTAAGGGACATTCTTCTCACTGATCACCAATGTAAGGAACATTCTTCTCACTGATCACCAATGTAAGGAACATTCTTCCCAGTTACCACCAATGTAAGGGACATTCTTCTCACTGATCACCAATGTAAGGAACATTCTTCCCACTGATCACTAATGTAAGGAACATTCTTCCCACTGATCACCAATGTAAGGAACATTCTTCCCACTGATCACCAATGTAAGGAACATTCTTCCCACTGATCACCAATGTAAGGAACATTCTTCCCACTGATCACCAATGTAAGGAACATTCTTCCCACTGATCACCAATGTAAGGATCATTCTTCCCACTGATCACCAATGTAAGGAACATTATTCTCACTGATCACCAATGTAAGGAACATTCTTCTCACTGATCACCAATGTAAGGAACATTCTTCTCACTGATCACCAATGTAAGGAACATTCTTCTCACTGATCACCAATGTAAGGAACATTCTTCTCACTGATCACCAATGTAAGGAACATTCTTCTCACTGATCACCAATGTAAGGGACATTCTTCCCACTGATCACCAATGTAAAGAAAACATTCTTCCCACTGATCACCAATGTAAGGGACATTCTTCCCACTGATCACCAATGTAAGGAGCATTCTTCTCACTGATAACCAATGGATGGAACATTCTTCTCGCCAACCACTAATTTAAGGGTCATTCTTCTTACTAATCACCAATGTAAGAACTATTCTTCCCACTGATCACCAACGTAAGGGTCAATCTTTCAACTGACCACCAATGTAAGAACCATTCTTCCAACTGACCACCAGTGTAAGGGGCATTCTTCCCACTGACCGCCAATGTAAGGAACATTCTTGCCACTGACCACCAATGTAAGGGGCATTCTTCCCACTGACCACCAAGTTAATGTTTTGTGAGATATTGATATGGTAATTACTGGAAGGGGTTCCCTGAGAAAGTTGTTTCAAGGGTTCCTCCATATTAAAAAGGTTGCAAAAGGCTGTTTTAGGAGATATCTCCTCCCGAAAATAGGCAGTGCACTTTGTAGTATGTGGTCATGTGGTCATTTCAGTGAGAAGACTTTGGTGGGAAAAAAGTGGCCCCAATGGAGCGCCCGGCGTCCAGAAAACTCCAACTGATACATTTAATACTATATTGCTTCTTGCCAGTTGTTATGTTATTTGTCATTTTATAAAGTGATGTCAGTCTTTATGACCATCCATCGTGCTGTATAAAGAAACCTTAAACTGTGCTCTTCTTCAAATATAACAAGTGCTCCACCATGTGCAATAATCTAAACGCACTCACCAGAGCCCCAAGGTCACTAGGACCAATCGCGCCTTTTACAAATTGAAAAGATGTAGTATTCGAAAAACACTTCAGCAATCATACACAACTTCTCCAATGCTGACATTCTCCCATCAAGCGAATGCACCAGTTATCATAAAAATAAACAGATAACAAGGTGAATGTTGGAACACCATTTAATACAATATATAAAAACAGACAACAATATGCCCCGGCCGGCACCATTTAGATAAGCCTGCACAATGCCACTGGCAATCTGGAACTGGTTACCGATGACTGTTCGCTCCACCGTTGGATGGTCATAAGACTGATATCCCTTTATAGTGGACTTGATTGTCATTGTTTGTTATTTTTTACATTTTTTATTATATATTTCCTTTTTTTTTTCTTTTTAATTTTACATTTTTGTTTTTATTTTCGTTCACAGCACCTGAATGTTAACTATTTCCCCAATAATATATATATTTTTTTTCTATGTCTATTGAACTTTTTTTCACTAAACACGCATTTGGAAGGAGATTTGTATGCACAACGTTTTGATCTATGAACTTTTGAATGTAATATTATTTGTACAATTCACATGGTAATGCTTGTATAGGGTAATATTGGTATTAATGCCCCATACACACTTTCGGATTTTCCGACGGGAAATGTCCTATCGGACAATGTTGTCGGAAATTCCGACCGTATGTGGGCTCCATCGGACTTTTTCCGTCGGATTTTCCGACGGACAAAGTTTTATCTCCTGCTCTCAAATTTTCTGACAACAAAGTCCTATCGGACTTTTTCCGATCGTATGTAGCGAATTCCGACGGACAAAGTGCCACGCATGCTCAGATCACATTACAAGACCGAAGCTATTGGCTACTGGCCTCTACGTAGTCCCGTCGTACGCAACGAACGTCACCACGTTCAGGATGATCGGATTTTCCGACAACTTTGTCCGACCGTGTGTATGCAACACCAGTGTTGGACAAAATCCGTCAGAAAAAATCCCACGGATTTTGTGGTCGGAATTTCCGACCGTGTGTACGGGGCATAATTGTAATTTTATTTGGCATATTGATCAGTAGATGATATTCACATTGCTTTTGGGGCACGTAGTAAGGTAATGTTTGTTTTTGTGTCAAAAAGTCAAGAGCTTCTGATGACGTCACGATTGATGATGAAATGCGTAAGGCTGGAACGCAAGTAGCGCTAAGTCACGTTAGGGGGGAACACACGCTGACTCCGGTGTGGGTCTTGCTGTTTCCATCACCTCCACTGCAGAGTGCGGGTTCTCGCACGGGAGTTTTAAGACTTTTTTGTCTGTTGTACTGCTACAGCCCAGTGAGGCTTTTAAATAAAATATATCTACAATTTTATGCTATGAGGAGTCGGTCCTCTCTTTTCTTTCATTTATACCACTGGTGGCATCTCGTTTGAGGCTACATTCAACACAGGGAGGAGGATCTCTAAGGAATTGCCTGAAGGATTCAAGGAGGTCCTGGTCACAACTTCTGGTGAGTGTGCATCTACACTTTATTATTTATTGCATGATTTATACCGGAGGGAATTACCTTGGGTGACACCCAGGACATTTAAACACCTTTGGAATTTTTGGGAGTTTGCCACTACATTGCTTTTTTTTTTTCATTTAACTTTTTTTTTTTCATTTACAGACAGAGGCTGTGAGAGAGAGAGTTTGCGTCTCTCCTCTCCCTCTCTATGGACAACTTCAGATTTCATTTGGGACAGGCCTTACTAGGCTGATTCATGATTGGGGAGTGATTACAATAGGCCCCCTCAGTGGAAGAAACTCCCGCTGTGTATGCTCCACCTGGGCTATCTAGCATCTACCATCTATGCCTTCCCTCCATCTTCCATTGTGGCAAAATACCCTTCTCAATGAGAAAAGGGGAACAAATTGGTTCCATTACCTATTAAAGCGGAGTTCCAACTGTTAAAAATAGTTTTTTTTTTTTTGGATGAATATATTTATTTACAAAATCTTATTAATAGCACTCACGTTTCTCTGATCAATCGCCGCTCGATTGACGATTTAATAGAGGATGATATTTTATATTGCTAGTTCTTGGCAATTTCCATCTTGCTTGTGGGCATGTGAAGCCCACAAGCACTATCTTCCTGGATCTGGTGCAGCTGAGCGACCAGCATGCACCGCCCGTTCTCGCAGCGCCGTACAGTTCTGCCGCTGCCATCACAACAGGCGGCGTCGTCGGAAGTGCCCGCCCCGTTGTGATGGCAACGAAGCCTTCGGCGCTGCCCACTGACTTCTAGGAAATGATGACAAGCATCTCCCAGGAGCACTAGCGAGCACGGGCGCTAAGGGAAATTACGTCAGGCGCAAGGGAGAGGAAGAGGCAGATTACAAGGCACCCCTTAGCAACAGACATGAAAAACATGAGTTAAAAAAAAAATGTATTTTTCCAAATGTTGTTTCTTAGGTTTAATGCTGCTGAATAATACAAAGTTCATTTTTTGGGTGAAACTCCGCTTTAAGAACAAGGTGAAATTTCTATCTCTCCCCTATGGTCAGAACACGTTCCACCGGTCAGGCATCTATTAGAATCTACTGGGATTCACATACTTATTTGATTCTAATTTTGTTCTAAAGCATCCGTATCAATTTCATGCAGCACTCTTGATTCTCCTGAAGAAGCTCATTGGGGCGAAACATGTACAGCTGAAGTGACTGCCTCATTGTATGAATTTTATATTGATATGACGAAGAATTTTATCAAATTTAAATTGATACAAATAAAATATGTTTGAATTGTATCTATAGCAAATGTAGTTACTTTACTGTGGCACCTTAAATGTCCTGTGTTTTTCCCTTTTTCTTTATTTAATTTATCTTTTTTTACCATTTGTAGGAATTGTGTTTATTCATGTTCTTTGGCAGCACACAACTGATGTGTTTTGTTTCACATATGTAAGTTGAGTGGGGTTTCTGTTTGCAAAGGCAGACCCTCGGCTCTATTATATTAATCTAGTATTACCATCTATTCGTATGGTATTCCACAATTTTGTTTGTATGCAGAGTTATACACCGTCACAGTATTTGGTTTTCGATTTTAGTGTTAGCAGGCGCTGTTTTGCACATAGCATCTGTGCACATTTACAAATGTTTGTTTGTGATAATAACAGCGCCTGACTTTTACTATTTATCATACCACGTACAGCTGCACCAGATTCTGAGCGTTCCACTTTTAGTAAATCTACCCCAATGTGTTTCAGGGGAATAGACTAATGCTGCGTACACACGACCGGACTTTCCGGCAGAAAAGGTCAGACGGAATCAGTCCGTCTGATTGTGTGTGGGCTAATCCGATTGTTTTTCATTTAAAAAATCAGACGGACCTAGAAATAGAACATGTTTCAAATCTGTCCGACGGACTCAATTCCTATCGGGAAAACCGTTCGTCTGTGTGCTGGTCCGACGGACCAAATACGACGCAAGGGAAGCTATTGGCTACTGGCTTTTTTAGTCCCGTTTACGTCATCACGTTCGAAACGAACAAACTTTCGAACGGATTAATGCCCAGTACACACGGTCGGAAATTCCGACCACAAAATCCGTCAGATTTTTTCTGACAGATTTTGTCCGACACTGGTGTTGCATACACATGGTCGGACAAAGTTGTCGGAAAATCCGATCATCCTGGACGTGGTGACGTTCGTTGCGTACGACGGGACTACGTAGAGGCTAGTAGCCAATAGCTTTGGTCTTGTAATGTGATCTGAGCATGCGTGGCACTTTGTCCGTCGGAATTCGCTACACACGATCGGAAAAAGTCCGATAGGACTTTGTTGTCAGAAAATTTGAGAGCAGGAGATAAAACTTTGTCCGTCGGAAAATCCGACGTAAAAAGTCCTATGGAGCCTACACGTTGGAATTTCCGACAACATTGTCCGATAGGACATTTTCCGTCGGAAAATCCGACCGTGTGTATGGGGCATTAGTCCGTTCGTGTGTGGCCAAGTCCATTTGTTCGTAAAGTCTGTCTGAACTCTGCGAAAGTCCGTTGGGAAGACCATCGGATCTAGTCTGTTGGAAAGTCCGGTCGTGTGTACACGGCATCACTCTTCTTCATGGCTGTTGCTGCGTGCTATTGGATGGGAACGGTTCCCAAAATTATATATTGCTTCTGAGATTTCAGGAAACAGGATGGCAGAGTGCAGGATGGGGATGTAGAGCCAGCAAAAAAATATCGTAAGCAATATATTGTTTTGGGAACCATTCCAATCCAATAGCATGCAGCAACCAGCCTGAAGAAGGAGGAGCCCATTCCCTCGAAACTCGGCTTGATGTACATGTTTGGCTCGGCTTGCTGAAATTTTTTTTGTTGGGTACAGTGTTGCATGACCGCGCAACTGTCATTCAAAGTGTGAGAGCGCTGAAAGCTGAAAATTTCCCTTTGCAGGAGGGGGGTGACAGTGCCCGGTAGGCAAGCGGTTAAAAAAAAATGATGGCTTTAGATACACTTTTAGATAATAATAAAAAACAGAAAACTGTGCAGGGATCATTTTGGAATCTGATTGTCTATCACAGGCAATGTATAAATATGAGATGCTGGGCCGTTGATGGAAAACAATTTAATAGAAGAAAACTTAGTGATGAAACACCTTTTAAAGTCCTTGAAAATGCAGATTAAAAGAAAAAAAAAAATAATAATAAGCGAGTTACCTTTCTAGAAACGAGAGTGACTTGGAACAAGGGAGACTTCAAAGGAATGCAAATGGCTTTATTTACATGGAGAGTAATTATTTAGAACCGGCATCAAGGTTAGAGACAAGTGGAGGTTTGTAGAGGGTGGAAGTCGTGGATCCACATTGCTGGAAGCAAAGTCGCGAGACTCCCAGGACCTGCCTTGTCTCTGCTCATTAGAGATTTCAGGATGGAGATTTATAGACGCTGGCCGCACAGGTGACAATCAGATCCAGACAGACAATTCCCTCATCAACTATGGGGTCATTCCTGTTCTGATTTTAAAGGAATACCCCTGTGGGCATAGACAATGAAAGTATATGTACAGCCCAAAAAATGTTTTACCGCAGCTTACCAGTCCTTACAAGTGGTTGTTTTCGTTTTATTTTTTCAGGTTTTTTGCTCTTTATTATCACCTGGTGATCCTGCCATTGAGGGCTCATTCACACTTGCAACAGCCTTTGCCACCCTCCAATGGATCACTTTTACGAGGGCGTATGACATGCAGCTAGAAGACAATAGGCACCACTACACCACCATTAGGCCCCTTTCACACTGGGGCGGGAGCGGCGGCGACGGTAAAGAAGCGCTATATTTAGCGCTGCTTTACACACAGTTGCGGGGCTGTTGCAGTGATAGGTGTGCATTCTTGTCCAGCCACAGTTGCAGATTAGCCCCTTGTTTATCAAGTTATATGTAGCGCTAAGGCCTGCTGAATTTACCTGGTTCTTTCCCAAACAGCACAGAGCCGCCTGTCACCCAAGCAACAGTCCACTCATTCCGGCTCTAATAAGCAGGCTAGGGGTTTGTCTTTTAGTGATTTATTGTTTGTAGATCTTGTAACAAGAGAGGGACTGGAACATGGGATACTTCAAAACAGCTAGCAACATCAATGAGAGGACAGTCTAAACCCACCTAGCTGGGGACAAGAGGTATCTTCCCGAATAGTCTTAAAGCATCACAGCTGGGGACCATGAGGTATCTTCCTGAACAGTGATAAAGCCTCACGACTGGGGACCATGAGGTATCGACCTGAACAGTGATAAAGCCTCACGACTGGGGACCATGAGATATCATCCTGAACAGTGATAAAGCCTCACAACTGGGGACCATGCAGTATCGACCTGAACAGTGATAAAGCCTCACAACTGGGGACCATGAGATATCATCCTGAACAGTGATAAAGCCTCACAACTGGGGACCATGCGGTATCAACCTGAACAGTGATAAAGCCTCACAACTGGGGACCATGCGGTATCGACCTGAACAGTGATAAAGCCTCACAACTGGGGACCATGAGGTATCATCCTGAACAGTGATAAAGCCTCACAACTGGGGACCATGTGGTATTGACCTGAACAGTGATAAAGCCTCACAACTGGGGACCATGAGATATCATCCTGAACAGTGATAAAGCCTCACAACTGAGGACCATGAGGTATCATCCCGAACAGTGATAAAGCCTCACTACTGGGTACCATGAGGTGTCGACCTGAACAGTCTTAAAGCCTCACAACTGAGGACCATGAGGTATCTTCCTGAACAGTGATAAAGCCTCACAACTGGGGACCATGAGGTATCTTCCTGAACAGTCTTAAAGCCTCACAACTGGGGACCATGGGGTATCTTCCTGAACAGTCTTAAAGCCTCACAACTGAGGACCATGAGGTATCTTCCTAAAGAGTCTTAAAGCCTCACAACTGGGGACCATGAGGTATTGACCTGAACAGTCTTAAAGCCTCACAACTGGGGACAATGAGGTGTCTTCCTGAACAGTCTTAAAGCCTCACAACTGGGGACAATGAAGTATCTTCCTGAACAGTCTTAAAGCCTCACATCTGGGGACCAGGAGTTACCTTCCTGAACAGCTATAAAGCTTCACAGCTGGAGACCACAAGCTTTCTTCCTGAACAGTCTTAAAGCCCCACAGCTGGGGACCATGAAGTATCTTCCCGAACAGTCTTGAAGCCTCACAGTTAGGGACCATGAGGCAAGTCTCTTTGACACCTGGTTAACCTGCAGAATTGCACAGCTGTAGGTCACCAAGAACACTGCACAGTAAAGGAAAGCTCTCTTCTTAAAGCTCACAGTCCAGAATCCTGCTGAGGACAGGGTAATGGGCAGTATCTGAGACCCTATAAGAACTGTTTTAATCTGAGCAACGTCTGGCCTTTATCCCAAATGCACGCGGTCACCAGGAATCAGTTTAGGATCTTTACCCACAAGTGCCCAGGACAGCTGCTGCCTTCCCGCTCCCATAGGACATCTCCAAGTGAGTGAGAAAAGGCCTTCTCAAGATCCATTTGATAAAGTCCTACAGACAGTTCCAGGTCCCTTCCATGTCTCCAGCCCCAAGACCTCAGAGAACAGCACACAGTTCAAGGATTGCCTCAAAGGTGCAGGAGTCCCCTCTCGGGCTAGGAACTCTCCTTGCTGAGGGAAGACAATCTTTCCAGGGCCTCAGACTATTTATCCTCAGCCACCATCTGGGCACATCTTCCCAGGGATTGGCTAGGCCCTGATGAATATTCTGGCTGGTTATTTGAATTCTCCCTCTCTAAGCTATAGAAACTTCTGCTGGAGGCAGGGAGAAGCAATCAAACTCCCAGCCTGTGAAACTCTGAACAGACCAGACCATGCAATCTCTACTCCCTTGATTACAAAGGAGCCAAAAACGAAATTTACTTAGCAGACTAACAAGGAGGGTGTAACATACATTTATGAATGGCTCAGTATACAAGGGGTTACAACCTTGGTGTGGATTTTTAGAGCTGGCAAAGAGCTTTCAAATTAAAGTTAAGCAGCTCTAGAGCCACTCAATCATTTTTATTGGAATCTGAAGGTGTGCCCTTTCCACCGGCTGTGGTTCCAGGTTTCTCCTGTCCCTCTGGGGATTATGGGACTGCCGTTAATGGCGCCTACAGTGAAAGCGGTGTAGCACCTCCCCTCTAGGAGCTGCTGGTGAAATGTAATCCCCCCCAACCTGCACAGCCAGGTACACTGAATTTTCACAGCACACTTAGAGTCAATGAACAGTCAAGCACTTTGTTTTTGTGTTTTTATTGAGGGGATAAAACTAGGGATGAGGGAAATTATGGGATGCCCACTTGACTTTAGCAAAGCCCTTCAGGGACAACTTTCCCATATACAGTCTATGTACACTCCATCTTCCTCCAGCACTCGCTTGCTTGCAGAAAAAGCACAGACCCACCTGGCACAGTGATAGTTGATCTGACAAAAGGCAACAGTCAGATCAAGCAAAAACCCTTTTCAGGCAGGGATCGCAGGCCCCTTTGGTTGTGTAGCAAAAGTCAGTGTCCATCTTCCATCCTTGTGGTTACTGATCCCAGCACCACCTCTTTAGGCCCTGCCAGCCCACCTGGCTGCAGCAGCCCCTTTAACTAGCCTTCCTGGCTAATCTTTCACAGTCTTCCCAGACTGACTCTCCAGCCATTCCAGACTGCCACTCACCAGTCCTCCTAGGCTGCTTCTCAGTCCTCCCAGACAGCCACTCAGGAGATCTCCCGGACTTGATGACCTGCTCCCGCTGTCCTCTCCTTGCTCCATGCCTCCAGGAAGGATGTCCTCTGTGTGTTGTAGAGGGTGCCTCTCCAGCACCCAACCCCAGGCCCAAGGTAGACCTCCACCCACACTTGGGAACTCCCTCAAAGGCCTCTGACAGCCTCCTCATCACTCCATCTCTAGCCTCCATTCGAACTCCACTCCCCTTGCTGGGATGACCCTGAGTAATAAGAGGTGCCCTCCCCCTGCCATCCTATTTGGCTGCGGATTGACTGGGGCCATCATCAATACTCCAGGCAACTCCTTCTAACCTCAAACCTATTCTTCTGGAAGTTTATCCAAAGTTCCAGGGGAGGTACCAGAGGTGATGCCTGAAGAGTCATCCAGCCTCCCTGAGTCACTCAACCCTGACCCAGATTCAGCCCAGGCCTGGCTGTCAGCCATGCCAAACTATTTACCTACACTAACAAACCTATCTACACTAGCACTCTACACTAGTGGGTGCTACAGCAGGGTGCACATCCATTCTCTGATTACCCCTGTTACTAATGAACCCAGGAAAAAAGTGCTCAGGTAGTTGATCTGAGAATACAGTTAATCAAGCACAATCTGTACTTGATTAGCTGCTTCGTCTCAGGCTTAGTGATCAGTGGGAGTAAAAAATATTACATAGTGCCCCTTTGTTGGCTTTAGAGGGATGAATATTTGTAACATCAATTATTTTCAAGATTTACCAGCTACTTCATATTTTGTTTTATTTGATTAATAGCAATCATTTATTTCCTGTGTAAAATTAGATCTTTATTTTTAGCACAGTCATTATCATTTGTTATTAACTTTATGGTAAGAATTGCATCAAGATTGCCAAGTTTATAGTAACAAGGTGGTATCCACTTATTATATTTATCATCAAGCGAATAAGTGAGAGGTCATAATTGCCAAAACACATTGAATGAATGAATGAATGAATAATTTGTATAGCGCTACAATGCGAACGGAATCGCCTCAAGGCATTGTTTATATCAGGATTACGTTTTACTGTAGGTGTGAGTGCCCCATTGTTAGTGTAGCAAGATCCCAGGCCTCCTTCAGTCTAATGAGAACCTCCAGGGTCAGAGACAGCTGACACCCTTCTGTATGTAGTGGGTTGTTAGGCATGGTGGGTGCAAGATGATTAAAGTCATTGGACGCCAGACACTTCTTGAATGCAAAAGAGAGTTTATTTCTCTTAACAAACTTTTGGGGGGAAAGAGGGCTAGGGCCAGGACACCCTTAGGTAGGTGCAAGTTCAATTGGCAGACTCCGAGACTTCAACGGGAGGGCAGCCATGCAGGGAAAGGCATCCAGCAAGACGCCACATCTGCATGTGCAGGAATGCTGTCTCCTATGGCAACAGTCTTTAACAGTTCCTAACACAAATGTAGCAGTTCCTTTCTTTTTCACTACAGCCTCTCCTTATAGTTCTTCAGCCCACCGAGCGCCCGGTCTTTCACTAGACCCACTGATTCACTGTCACCGAGTCCCTTGAGCTCCTCCAATCTTCACGGTGGTATCTTCCTCAAGCGTCACCCCCGCCTCTCTGCTGGGTCCCGAGCTTGGCACTCAAGATACTTCTCAAGCTTCACCCCACTGGCCTGTCCGGTCCCTGGCTTGGCACACAAGGCTGCTCTGCAAGCGTCACCTCCGCTGGCTGGGTCCCTGGCTTGATACCCACTTAAGTTTCCCAATTCTCCCCGGTTGGTGAGAATACTGCTCCCGTACTTGCTTCAGTTACTCAATGTGGTCCCTGGTAATAAGGTGGTTGGTCTCTTAGTGGCCACAGCTTCCCTTCTACCACCGACCACGACAGGCTCTCAGGCTGGCAGAACCGTCACTTTTGGTTGGACTGCAATCCCAACCCTGTGCTGCTCTCCCGGTTCTGGATAGGCCCTCATACAGCCTAGAAGCCGGATGTGCCCGGGATAGGCCCAATCTCCGGCCTAGCCCAGCCCAGGCAATACAACACACATTCACCCAGACAGCCGTCCAGGTGGCACAGAACACCGATCACCTGACTCCACCCAAATATATAGGCCAAGCAGGCCAAGGGATCCAAGAAAATCCCTGCCCATTGGCTGAGATACCCCATATACCCATAACCTGACCTTGCATTGCCCTTCTCATATCTAGTACCACCAAGTACCCGGCCACCTAGTGGTAGAAGAGAAAAGTGCCACAAGGCCAAATTTAGGGAGAAATCAATAGATCTCTAACAATCAACCAGGATAATTATTCCTGGCAAGTAAATTTGTGAGAAGCAACCCTGCCTAAACTCCAGGGTGCTACATTAGTATCAGTGAGAGGAATAGTGCCCCATTTTTAGTGTCAGTGGTTGGAATAGGGCACCATCATTGGTGTCAGTGGGAGGAACAGTGCCCCATTTTTAGTGTCAGTGGTTGGAATAGTGCTCCATTTTTGGTGTCAGTGGAAGAAACAGTACCCTGGTGCTGGTTTAAGTGAAAGGAATAGTGCTCCATTGTTGGTGTCATTGGGAGGAATAGTACCCCATCATTGGTGTCAGTGAGAGGAATAGTACCCTGGTGCTGGTTTCAGTGGAAGGAATAGTGCTCCATCGTTGATGTCAGTGGAAGGAACTGTGCTCCATTGTTGGTGTCAGTGGGAGAAATAGTGCCCCATTGTTGATGTCAGTGGAAGGAACAGTGCTTCATTGTTGGTGTCAGTGAAAGGAATAGTGCTACATTTTTGGTGTCACTGGGAGGAATAGTACCCCATCATTGGTGTCAGTTGAAGGAACAGTACCCCAGTGTTGATGTCAGTGGGGGGGGGGGACATTGCCACACTGTTGGTGTTAGTGGGAGGAATGGTGCTCTGTCCTTGATGTCAGTGGAATAAATAGTGCTCCATCAATGGTGTCAGTGGAAGTAATAGTGCTCCATCAATGGTGTCAGTGGGAGGAATAGTGCCCTATTGTTGGTGTCAGTGAAAAAACTGTGCTTTATTGTTGGTGTCAGTGGGAGGAATAGACTCCATCGTTGGTGTCAGTTGGCAGTACAGCACTCCATCATTGGTGTAAGTAGAAGGAATAATTGCCCCAGCGTTAGTGTTAGTGGACGGAATAGAACTCCATTGTTGTTGTCAGTGGGAGGAATAGTGCCCCTTCATTGGTGTCAGTGGGGGGGGGGAATAGTGCCCCATAGTTGATGTCAGTGGGGGGAATAGTGCCCCACTGTTGGTGTCACTGGGAGGAATAGTGTCCCACTGTTGGTGTCACTGGGAGGAATAGTGTCCCACTGTTGGTGTCACTGGGAGGAATAGTGTCCCACTGTTGGTGTCACTGGGAAGAATAGTGTCCCAAGGGCCAGATAAATGCAAGCAAAGGGTTGCATCTGACCCGTGGGACGTAGTTTGGAGACCAGTGTCCTAGAGGGATCCTGCAGGTAAGGTATACATAAAGTTACATTAATCCAAGCCGGACCCATGTAACTACGTAATAATATCCATACGTAGAATTCTTCTTTAACATGTTGTGTGGAGTTCTCACTTCACGTTGATATGAAGCCAGGCTGATCCAGAAGACATTAGTGAGACCTCGGTGTGCGATCGCCTTCACAGCACAGGACTTGAATGCATCACCTAAAAAGGCGAGTAATAAACATCCATTACGGCATGGAAGGTATCATTATACAAGGCGTATTGTAATAGATCAATCTCTTCCCTGATTAATGCTTTCCTTTATGTTTTCTCTCAGAAACGGATGCACTTTACTCCAAAAACGGAGCGCGGGGCCAGCAATACAAATCTCTTCCATTTTGTGCTGTTTTGGCAGCGGGTTTAATGTATTTGACAGACATAACACAGTGCCACGCAGAGGTAACTATTTGTTCTTTATAATGGGGACTCTTTATCAAAATGTTTAAGAGGCATCAGAAAAAAAAAAAAGGAAACAGAGAGAAGGTTCAGTGGATGGAGCTCGCCTACGATGTTCTTGTGAAAAGCCGCTAAAAACTGCACAACTAGTTCAGATCTAATGTCATTATCTGAAGGCTTCGCGCTTTAATGTCATCTATTCATAGAGTGCAGCCGAAAATAGCCCCGGAAGCAGAGGGCCGACTTCCTGCAAAATACGGTGGGAAATAATGTCGTCTATCGGCAATTAAAACAAGATGTTGGTCTCCCTGGTAGTGTATTTAATTTTAAAAACAAAAAACGACACCCCTTTCCTATACATAGTGCCCAAATGTCATACCCTCCACATTCATTTTCTACACATACTGCCCACTGTCATACACTCCACACTCCTCTCCTATACATGCTGCCCACTGTCATACACTCCACACTCCTCTCCTATACATGCTGCCCACTGTCATACACTCCACACTCCTCTCCTATACATACTACCCAATGTCCTACCCTCCACACCCCCCCCTACATATTGCCCAATGTCATACCCTCCAATCTCATCTACTATACATACTGCCTGTTTTCATACCCTCTATACCCCTCTCCTATACATACTACCCACTGTCATACCCACACACTCCTCTCTTATACATACTGCCCAATGTCATACCCTCCACACTCCTCTCCCATACATATTGCCCAATGCTATACCTTCTACACCCCTCTTCTATACATACTGCCCAATGTCATATCCTCCACACTCCTCTCCTATACATACTGCCCAATGTCATACCCTCCATAATCCTCTCCTATACATACTGGCCACTGTCATAAACTCCAAACTCCTCTCCTATACATATTGCCCAATGTTATACACTCCCCACTCCTCTCCTATACATATTGCCCAATGTCATACCCTCCACACTCCTCTCCTATACATACTGCCCAATGTCATATCCTCCACACTCCTCTCCTATACATACTGCCCAATGTCATACCCTCCACACTCCTCTCCTATACATACTGGCCACTGTCATAAACTCCAAACTCCTCTCCTATACATATTGCCCATTGTTATATCCTCCACACTTCTCTCCTATACATACTACCCAATGTCCTACCCTCCACACCCCTCTCCTATACATATTGCCCAATGTCCTACCCTCCACACTCATCTCCTATACATACTACCTGTTTTCATACCCTCTATACCCCTCTCCTATACATACTACCCACTGTCATACCCACCACACTCCTCTCTTATACATACTGCCCAATGCCATACCCTCCACACTCCTCTCCCATACATACTGCTCAATGTCATACCTTCACACCCCTCTCCTACACATACTGCCCAATGTCATACCCTCCACACTCCCCTCCTGTACATACTGCCCAATGTCATACCCTTCACACACCTCTTCTGTACATACTGCCCAATGTCATACCCTCCACACTGCTCTCCTGTACATACTGCCCTATGTCATACCCTCCACACTCCTCTCCTATACATGCTGCCCACTGTCATACCCTCCACACACCTTTCCTATACATACTGCCCAATTTCATACCCTCCACACACCTCTCCTGTACATACTGCCCCCTGTCATATCCTCCACACTCCTCTCCTGTACATACTACCCAATATCATACCCTCCAGACTCCTCTTCTGTACATACTGCCTACTGCCATACTCTCCACACTCCTCTTTTCAGGGCTGGTGTAAGGATTTTTGACAACCTAGGCGAAACCTAATTTTGCCGTCCCCATTGGCTCTGCTTACTCTAGCGCTGGCTCCAGTGCTGCGATGCTCCTCTAATTACACCACCGGTCCGATGGGGCAGCTGCCTGGGACTAAGTTAGTTACATGCTGCAGCCTGCAGAGCATACAGACATGGAGGGAAATCAGCGAACGGGTACCCCTAGGCGGCTGCCTAGTTTGCATAGTGGTAGCACCGGCCCTGCCTCTCCTGTACATACTACCCTATGTCATACCCCCTGGTACTCTTCTCCTGCATATACAGTACTGTCACTATTATACTCTCTACACTCCTCTCTTGCCCATGCTGTCTTACTCCTGGCACTTGTTTCCTGCACATACTGCCCACCATCATACCCCCTGCACTCCATTCTTGTATGTCAGTATTAAAAACTGAATTAAAAGGTAAGGAAGGAGATCCGATGGAGACAATTGGGAGCCGAAGGTATAAATCTTCCCGTATACAGAGTACGTCATGTGACCACCTGTCAATTGCCATTTGTTATAAGGTGGATACTGCTTTCAGGAGACACATGGACACAGGATACATCACCAAGATGAACAGTTTTATTGGACAACTCAAATGGAAAACACAAAGGGCTCAATTCACTAAGCTGTAGTACTTCCAAAGCAGCCCCCTCCGCTCAGTTCATTTCTATGACACAGAACATTTTCTTGTATTACAGTTTGTAACCCGGCTTAGAACATTGTGCCAATGTGATAATAAATTAAAATAAGATGATTAGATTTTTTTTTTTCATACTCTAATGGGAAAAGAATGTGGCCCCCATAATGATACAGTGAAAAGCTGCTTCTCTGCATATGTGGCCCATAGACACATATCTACGGTAAAGCTGATCTCCAAGCAAACAGCAAAATACAAAGAGGAAATACACATGGGGTACATGCACCCGGCTGCAAGGCAAGGGGGGCCATACAGCATGCCCGCATTCCAGGGGGGTGCTGGCTTTAGTTGCGCCCCCCAGGTCTTTGAGAGTGCATTCATTCATCCATAAGTCAGTCTGATGGAGGCAACTGATGTAAGGGGGCACTCTGATGGGGACATTTAAAGTGGTTGTAAAGGCACAAGGTTTTTTACTTTCATGCATTTTATACATGAAGGTAAAAAAAAAAACCTTCAGTGTGCGGCTCCCCCCTTAGCCCTCCCTTATACTTACCTAAGCCCGATCTCGATCCAGCGATGTGCACGAGACCCGAGGCTCTCCCGAGTCTCTCCCTCCTGATTGGCTGAGATCAGGGCCGTCTTTAATATAGATTGGACCCTGGGCAAAACTTTTCTTGCCCCCCCCCCCCCATGCAGTTTTGCTCTCCTCCTGCTCTGAGACATACAATAAATAGCAGCTAGACTCAAAATCAGTTTACTGAATCAGATCAGGCAGCTATTGCGATTGGTTGCCAGAGGTCACAGTGTATCAATACCGCTCACTGACTGGTTGCTAGAGGTTACAGCACACATTACGGCTCACTGATTAGTTGCTAGAGGTTACAGCACATGATTTCTGCTTGTTGATTGGTTGCTAGAGATTACTGTGGATATGACCTCAGGGGGCATGATATACATATCAATGCCGCCGGCTGCCACTATTTACATAAGAATGCCGCCGCTATTTACATATGAATGCCGGTAATTTACATGCAAACACACAGTCTGCAGGTGAGTCATCTGTACACAACTATAGGGCAGAGCTGGGCAGCATTAGTAGCAGCACTTCACACTGAGATATTGGGACACAGCACATGACTAAAACCTCAAGGGACAAGGGAATTTAAACCAGGATAGTTGGCAAGTATGAGGCAGCTGCTTTGGGCCCCACAAAAATGACAGGGCCCAGGGCAGCTGCCCCTTTTGCCCTGCCTTAAAAACGGCCCTTCCCTAAGGAAGCAGAAGGCCGGCTTGGGGGTAAGCACGCATGAGTGCCCCCACAGCAAGCTGCTTGCTATGGGGGCACTTATGCATGCTTACTCCCAAGCCGGACAAGGGGGAGGGGCCTAGAGCACCGGCGAGGGACCCAAGAAGAGGAGAATGGGGGCTGCTCTGTGCAAAACTGTTACACAGAGCAGGCAAGTATGAGATGTTTGTTATTTTTTTTTAATACATTACTTTCCTTTACAATCACTTTCATGTTAGGGGGCACTCTGATGGGGACATGTTATGTTAGGGGGCACTCTGATGGGGACATGTTATGTTAGGGGGCACTCTGATGGGGACATGTTATGTTAGGGGGCACTCTGATGGTGACATTTGATGTTAGGGGGCACTCTGATGGTGACATTTGATGTTAGGGGGCACTCTGATGGAGGCATTTGATGTAAAGGGGGCACTCTGATGGGGACATTTAATGTTAGGGGGCACTCTGATGGGGACATTTAATGTAAGGGGGCACTCTGATGGGGACATTTAATGTAAGGGGGCACTCTGATGGGGACATTTAATGTAAGGGGGCACTCTGATGGGGACATTTGATGTTAGGGGCACTCTGATGGGGACATTTAATGTAAGGGGGCACTCTGATGGGGACATTTGATGTTAGAGAGCAGTCCGATGGGGGACAGTTGATGTTAGGGGCACTCTGATGGGGACATTTAATATTAGGGGGTACTCTGATGGGGACATTAAATGTTATGGGGCACTTTGATGGGAACATTTGATGGAAGGGGGACTCTAGTGGGGGAAAATTATTTAAGGGGGCACTCTGATGGAGGCATTTGATGTAATGGGGGCTCTAATGGGGACAGTTGATGTAAGGAGGCACTCTGATGGGGGAAGTTGATGTAAGAGGCATCCTGATGGGGGCAGTTGATGTAAGAGGCATCCTGATGGGGCAGTTGATGTAAGAGGCATCCTGATGGGGGCAGTTGATGTAAGAGGCATCCCGATGGGGGCAGTTGATGTAAGAGGCATCCTTATAGGGGCAGTTGATGTAAGAGGCATCTTGATGGGGGCAGTTGATGTAAGAGGCATCCTGATGGGGCAGTTGATGTAAGAGGCATCCTGATGGGGGCAGTTGATGTAAGAGGCATCCTGATGGTGGCAGTTGATGTAAGAGGCACCCTGATGGGGCAGTTGATGTAAGAGGCATCCTGATGGGGGCAGTTGATGTAAGAGGCATCCTGATGGGGGCAGTTGATGTAAGAGGCATCCTGATGGGGGCAGTTGATGTAAGAGGCATTCTGATGGGGCAGTTGATGTAAGAGGCATCATGATGGGGCAGTTGATGTAAGAGGCATCCTGATGGGGGCAGTTGATGTTAGGGGGACTCTGATGGGGACATTTGATGTTAGGGGGCACTCTGATGGGGCAGTTGATGTAAGAGGCACCCTGATGGGGCAGTTGATGTAAGAGGCACCCTGATGGGGCAGTTGATGTAAGAGGCATCATGATGGGGCAGTTGATGTAAGAGGCATCCTGATGGGGCAGTTGATGTAAGAGTCACCCTGATGGGGCAGTTGATGTAAGAGGCATTATGATGGGGCAGTTGATGTAAGAGGCATCCTGATGGGGGCGGTTGATGTAAGGGGGCACTCTGACAGAGAAAGTTGATGTAAGGGGGCTCTCTGATGGGGGTAGTTGATGTAAGAGGCACCTTGATGCAGACAGTTGATGTAAGGAGGCCCTCTGCTGAGCTTAACTGAGGGCACTTTGATTTGGACATCTGATGTATAGGGACACTCTGATGGGGCATTTGATGTAAAGGGGGCTCTAATGTGGATGGGGGACTTTAGTGGGGGCAAGTGTTGTAAGGGGGCACTCTGCTGGGGACAGTTGATGTAAGGGGGGAACTCTGATGAGGACAATTGATGTAAAAGGGAAACTCTTCAGCCAATCCAGTAGTAGGTTTAAGCAACTAGTACATGCTGGGGAAGGATATAAATACTTGGGACAGGGCAACCCTCATCCGATTCGCAAATGCGTGAACCCAGCCTAAAGGTTCTGACACTGTGAAGCTGGACATTGATCTGAATCTGTAGAGTCTGTAAGTGATCTGCACGTTATCAGAAAAGTTCTTTGGTGTGGGCCTTTTTTGAGACGAGTGCAGCAGATCGCACCACTGCTATTTGCAATATTGTCTCAAGCGTATCTCGCGTGGCCAAAACATCAGCCGCTTGGGCACGACAAGCATGACCAGACATATGGCGACCTGCCATGCAGCTCGTCAGGCACACATAAAAGACCCACACCAAAGAACTAAGCGGACCTCTCCTTGCTCTCCTCAGCTGGGATCTCCATCCCCACTACACCTTCAGTCCTCTCTGAAAGCTGCTCTGAGAGGACTGAAGGTGTAGAATTCGGTGTGTCACAACCAAGTACTTGCAGTACACCGACGTCCGAATGCAGCAGGCAAATTTCCCTGCCCCAGCTGCTGGACCGTAGAAAGAAGTACACTCCCAGCCATCCACATGCCCAGCGGTTGAATGCTAGCCTTGCTAAATTGCTAGCACTTCAACTGCTGCCTTTTCAGTTGGTAGACTCTTCCGTGAGTTTGTTCAATGTGCGGTTCCTCAGTGGCAGGTTCCCAAACGCCACTTTTTCTCGCGGAAGGCGATTCCGTCTCTCTACCGGCATGTGGAGGGCAATGTCCATGCCTCGCTGGACAGGGCGGTCAGCGGTAAGGTGCATATTACCGCTGACTCATGGTCCAGCAGGCATGGACAGGGACGGTACCTTTCTTTCACGGCCCATTGGGTCACTCTATTGGCAGCTGGGAGGGATGCAGGACAAGGTGCAGTAGTGTTGGAGGTTGTTCCGCCACCACGCCTCCAAAACGCGACTACTGCTACTGGTTGTGACACACCTCTCTCCTCCACCCCCTCCTCTTCTTCTTCCTCCAGTGCTCTGTCCTTGGAACCAGCGGTGCTCCGTAGGCGTACAAGGGGCTACGCAAGTACGCAGGCAAAAAGATGCCATGCCGTGCTTGCGCTGGTGTGTTTGGGGGACAGGAGCCACACTGGGCCAGAGGTTCTGGCAGCTCTGCAGGGGCAGGCCGAGAGGTGGTTGACGCCACGTCAGCTTAAGCCAGGAATGGTCGTTTCTGACAATGGCACCAACCTCCTCTCCCGCCCTGCGACAGGGCAGCTCACCCATGTGCCCTGCATGGCTCACGTCCTCAACCTGGTGGGTAGTTGATGTAGGCAGGCCAGAGTCTGTGGCACCTTGATGCAGACAGTTGATGTAAGGACTGCACACAGCAGCAGAGGGGCCCTCTGCTGAGCTTAACTGAGGGCACTACGCTTGATTTGGACATCTGATGTATAGGGGGACACTCTGATGCGGGCATTTGATGTAAAGGGGGCGGACCTTATCTTGCCGTCGCAGAGGGAGCTAATGTGGATGGGGGACTGAGGCTTTTAGTGGGGGCAAGTGTTGTAAGCAGGGGGCACTCTGCTGGGGCACATCTGTAGAGTCTGTAAGTGATCTGCTTCCTGCGCCCACCAAGAGTAACTATGAGGGCCTACAGTCTTGTGGCAACACCGTCCACCACCACCGCCGCCCAATTTTTCTGCCCTGTTCATCAGGTGCTTGCAATTTCACCTGTGCCCTATCCAGCCTGCTCTGTAGAGTCAATGAAACATTAAAAAGAAACATTAAAAAGACAAAAGTGACCGCACCCAATATCCTTTCTTGGTTCCCCTATTTTTGCCATGGACTCAGCCATAGGGTGAAATGTTAGCCCACCCCTGACCCCTGGAGGTGCTATCATGCCTTTGGGGTGTCAGAGGGGTGCTATATTGGTATTGAAGTCTACTTCTGGCCATGTCATAGGCCAAATAGGACAAAGTGGTGGCTAATGAAAGGTCACATGACTTCATTCTTGCGGTACGTCTGCAGTTTTGTTCTTAGTAGGGCTGGTAAGATTTCGAGGAATAAATCTAAAAAGCAGCAGACACGGAAAATAATTATGTTTTAGGCTGCTAATTTCTTCGAGTATAAATTTCTGGTATCTCTCACTTATTTTCACACTTCCACCATGTTAACACCGCTGCACATTAATTATATCAATTACAATTATTTGGGGATATAATTAGGCAGCATCTCCGTGACTGCATGCAAACACAGAGCTTCTCACTATATTTCACAAATTGGATAATTATCCTGATCTCGGCTCACTTGCGTCACCTCCAAGATCATTTTGTCGTTTTTACTGTAAGGCTCGGCTTAGTTGTGCGGCAACATAAAACCGAAAACGCATTTTGGAGGCGTTTGACAAGCGGTGAGGAGGCGATAGGACAAATCCCCACCACCTGTTTTACCCCCCGTAAATGCCACACCACGGCACCACAGCTGCGTGCAATGCGTGTTGGTTGCAGCAGGTCCCCATTTGCTTGAAGGGGGTTGTGCTGAGTGGTGGTACTGCCCGACGTTCATTTTTGCAGAGTATGTGAAGTAAAGGGTCACAACTGTGGTATGAGAACACTGTCTTTGCCACTTAAGAGGGAGCAGTTGGGAGGCAGTAAAAGCAAGGCTCACGTGCGTGTTTTTACCCCCTCCAACCTCAATTCTAAATGAGCTCTTGGTCTTTAAAGAAAATAATGCTTCTCAGAGACATTTGACAGGGGAAGAGGAGACAATGTGATGCCTCCTCACTCCTTGTTTTAACCTCCTAACTGCCTCACCACCATTGCACCCAGTTGCATGGTGGTTGTGGCACGTCCATATTTGCTTAACCATCTGTCTACCAGGCACTTTCACCCCCTTCCTGCTTTCTTTTGGACGTACTTTATCTCCACAGTTTTTTGTTTGTCTTACGGTTTCTGTTATAATATTTTGCAAACAACACATTTTTCTTCTTCACTGATGTGCGCTGATGAGGCTGCACTGATAGGCACTGATAGACGGCACTGATGGGCACTGAAAGGGCACTGATGAGGCGGCACCAATGAGGCGGCACTGATGGACACTGATAGGCCACATTGATGGGCACTGATGAGGCCGAACTGATGGGCACTGATGTGGAGGAACTGATGAGGTGGCACTGATGGGCACTGATAGTTGGCACTGATGGACAATGATTAGGTGGCACTGATGGGGGCTGATGAGGTGGCACTGATGGGGAGGCACTGACAAGGCAGCACTTATAAGGCAGCACTGATGGGCATTGATTAGGTGGCACTGATGAGGAGGCACTGACAAGGCGGCACTTATGAGGCAGCACTGATGGCCACTGACAGACACAGCGTGGGAAGAAAGGACTGCAGATAACCGGCAAGTCTGTTTACATGTGATCAGCTGTGATTGGACACAGCTGATGACATAGTAAAGGTCCGCTGTGATTGGCCCTTTACCCCGATCTGTGATCACTGTGTCCAAAGGACACAGTTGTTACAGAGCACACCCGATGCGTGCAGCAGGAGACGTGCAGGGGGCAGGGTTCTGGGAGTATGGTTGGCAAGAGGTTAAATGGGCTGCTTTTGGCAGCTGTACTACTGAATGTAAAGAGGGGTTCGGTTTTGCGATTTGAACACCTCCATCCACTGCCTTTGCTGCTTAAGAGGAGCGGTTGGGCGGAGGGGCTAATCTCACCTGTGTATGTTTTTACTGTCAACTGCAAGTCTAAAAGAGCTCTTAATCTTTAAAAAAAAACTCCAATATAGAATTCTTCCCGCCAAATATGTAAAATCACCCTGTAGTTTACTTGTCTTCCTTCATGTAAAGTGTAGCACCCTCCTAGTTAGATTGCTAGGATGTAGGCAAATGTTTTTCTTTGGCTCCTCTGTAATCAGTGGAGCAGTTGTTGATTGCTTTTGGCTGTTCTGAATCTCACAGGTTGCAGATTTGATTTCTTTCCCCTGTCTTCCCGAGGCCTCTGGAACATCGAGGGTTGAGCAAGGCAAATCTCAGCCTGAATATTTATTGTGCTCAAGCCAATCCCTGGGTAGATGTCCCTAGACGGTGGCTGGAGAGGCATACAGTATAAATAGTCTGAGATTCAGAGCAGCAGGGTTCTTTTCCCTGTCTGGGTGGATGTGGCTACCCCCATCTGCAGCAGTTATCCTGATTCCAGCTAGTTTTCATCGAAGTCTCAGCTGTGGCATAGCTGGGGGGCCCACTAGTGAGGATCCCTTCTTGATGCTAGTCAATGGAACCTTCACCTGGAAACCTGGTCTGTAGAGCCCTGGAGAGTGCCCAGTGGAAGTTAGAAGGAGTCTGGATGTCCGGAGGCATTGTGAACAATGAAGTGTCACTAAACTCACATCATAAAAAAACGATCAAGAAATGGTGTATTCCACACTGTTCATACTCACTTAGGCCTGATTCACACCTATGCATTTTGAGTGCTTTTTGCATTTTGCAGATTTGCACTACAGTCCATTTAACATGGTTTCCTATGGAACACATTTTGTAGTGCAAATCTGAAAAATGCAAAAAGAACTAAAAATGCATAGGTGTGAATCAGGCCTTAGTCACTATGAGATTTCTTTTCTGTATTCTGCAAAAACCTGGTTGATCCTGCTGCTCTCTATCTCCCCCTTCTGTCCATGTCCCCAATTCAGCTAGGGATTTTGCAGAACAGTGTTGGCAACTCTGCCCATGCTCAGTTGTCAGTGAGTTTCTATGCTGAGAATTTCTTCCCTATCACATGTGAGCAGCCCATGTGACTATAGAGTAACACATGTGGGCGTATACACAGTGGTAAATGATTGCCCACTCCCTCCCCCCTCCTCCATACCAACTAACCAGCTAAATACAATGGGGGCGGGATACTACGTGTAGATCAATGGAGGCTTCACCTCCCTTTTAATTCTGTTATTGACAAAGATTTGATTTCACATATATATTTGTATGACAATTTAAAACACTTTATTGATGAATTATTTATTTTTACTCTACTGTATTCCAAAGGCTGTTTTTTTTTTTTGAAAATGTGACCAGCAGCAGAGGACTAAAAGCTCCTCCTACTTATGTTTCCCGACAGACAGGTTGGGAGAGATCTGGGTCATGTGAAAGCTGGATATCCATTAGGAAAAAGGTACTTAGATGTTTTTTTTAATTAAAATAATTACAGAGCTGTCATCCACATACAGAAATAGAAGGGACAATGTAAATGAAAGCTCTCCCTCACTGAAGCAGGCATCCGGTGATCCTGTGACATTGTGAGTGCTGACCTGAGCTCAGGGTTCTATTGACTGTATGCTGTATTTCTTTGAATGGAAAGCAAGTGGTATTCCTGGCTGGAATAGTTCCAGACCGGTAAAAATCTAGTGTCAGGCTTCCTGCATCTGTAAACGAACCCCCATAGCCTTGAATGGGACATTCCTCCTTCTATTCAGGTATGTCCAATTCAAATCGAAGGGACTTTAGTACGCAGGTACAGATAGTTTGGCACAAAATTTTCACTGACTGGGCTGCAGATATCTAGGGTAATCACTGTAATCTTGCCGCCTCCTAAACCTCAGGTTCCCACACCAGAACGTTTCTTGTGATTTCGGAATGCATGTCACTTATATTTCACGTGTCAGCCACGGGCTTTCTCCCTGGAAAAGACCAAAGTGGGATTCGTCATCTCCCTGCTGCTGGGAAAACCCCAATCCTGGGCCCATTGTTTGCTAGAACAAGAAAGCTCATTATTACAGACTTTACACTCCTTCTTTGTGACTATGGCCCAGCTCTACGAGGATCCTCAGCGGGCTGCCACGGCAGAGTCAACCCTTCACATATTGCAGCAAGGCCATAGGCCTGTGGAGGACTATGTTGTGGGATTTCGTAAATTGGGTGCAGACACTGACTGGAACGAAGCAGCCCTGCATTACCAATTCCATTTGGGCCTGTCAGAACCCCTTAAAGATGAGGGGCTTTGCCCGATTACCTAGAAGGTCTTATTCAATTAGCCATACGATTGGATCAGAGATTGCGTGATCGACAATATGAAAAGGTGGGCAGTCTTCGTCCACCTAGGATGTTATCATCGAGAGCTCCTACCCATACCACTATACTTGTCGTTCTGCCTGGACCACTATCATCCACATTTGACCTTGCAGAAGTAGAACCAAAGCAGATTGGCCTCCTCTGTTCTCCACTATCCACAAAGGAGAAGCTTCACCGCAGAATGGCTGACTTATGTTTCTACTGTGGAGATGTTGGTCATTTCATACAGACTTGCCCTGTGAGACCAAGCCGATCACCCTCTTTCTCATTTATGGCTGGATGGTCTTCAGGAAATAATCCAGCTCATGTTGCCCTGCCCATCTCATTTCAAGTGTCTGGGCAAACTATTCCAGTTCAAGCTATTATTGATTCTGGTACTTTCAGTTGCTTTATGGACAATAACTTTGCCAAACAACATGGCATTTCATTACAACCCAAGAAGCAGAGACTCATGGTACATTTGGCAGATGGGTCTGATCTCAATTCTGGGCTTGTAAGTCTTGAAACTGACTTACTCCTGGTATCTTCTGCTCAAGGACATCAAGAATTTTTTTTTTTTTTTACCAACAAAAAGGTTTTTATTGTACAAAAAGGTGGTATACATCCAACAACATCAAACCAACAGGTAACACTTCCTGTTGTTCAATCACATACTATTGCATATAGTAAAAGGCACATCTTATCTTTATTCTTACAGTATATCCATTACAGTCATTTACTTTATCCCACCATTATCCAAGCAGCCTATCCATGACTAGATCCACCGGGGCAAGCCCCGATGTGTCCAGCCACGGGGCCTAGAGACTTTTATATTTCCTTGTACTCCCCCTGTGCTGGTATATACGTTTCTCCATGCGCAACATTTCCCCTATTTTACCTATCCATTCCCTCAAGGTCGGGGGTGTCTCAGATTTCCAATAAAGCATGATCAACCTTCTGGCTTGGAACAATACCCTATTTACCGCCTCCCTGGTGTGAACTGCCAACACAAATTCCTCCACCACCCCCAAGAGGCATACTTTGGGATCAACCGGTAATGACAGCACAAATACAGAGTTAATCAAGTTTACCACTTCATTCCAGTATAAATGTAATTTGGGGCAGCGCCACAGAAGGTGAATAAGATCCCCATGGTCTTGACGACATCTGGTACACATCAAGAATTTCCTTGATTATACATTATTCAATCTCCATTAATTCCTGTTATCCTCGGCATCCCCTGGTTGCAGGCATATAACCCGCACATAGATTGGAACACTGGGAAAGTGACATTCTCTTCTTTCTACTGTCAGAAGTCCTGCCAGCTGCCAGCTGTTGTTCATGAGGCTCCGCTTCTATGTCTCCACCCCGAACCAAAAGTACAGAAGATTGTACCTGCATGTTACCACAATTTCTTGGACGTCTTCTATAAAAAGAGAGCTGATATCTTGCCTCTGCATCGTACTTATGACTGTCCAATGGAACTGCTTCCAGGAGCTGAGATTCCATTTGGGCGGATTTTCCCACTGTCCAAGCTGGAATAAGAGGCCCTTCATCAATACATCTCTGAAAACTTGTTAAGAGGCTTTACCTGCCCCTCCAAATCACCTGCTGGGGCGGGCATCTTTTTCATAGAGAAAAAAAGACCGTATTTTTCGCCCCTTGTGTGGACTATAGGGAGTTAAATAAAGTTACAGTCATAAGTAGATATTCTCTTCCTTTGGTTCCTCAACTTTTTCAGAGATTTAGAGAGGCGAAAGTGTTCACTAAATTTGATCTGCGAGGAGCCTATAACCTTGTGCGTATAAGAGACGAATTGAAAACAGCATTCAGAACACGGTTTGGGCATTTCGAATACCTCGTCATGCCATTTGGTCTGTGCAATGCACCGGCCACATTCCAACACTTTGTGAATTACATTTTTCGAGACTTCCTTGACCTATTTATGATTGCTTATCTGGATGACATCTTGACCTTCTCCTCTTCACTGGAATTGCATCGAATTCATGTTGTCAAAGTGTTGGGCCGGTTAAGAGAATATAGACTCTATGCCAAGGTGGAGAAAATGCGAGTTCGAGGTACAGGAGATTTCCTTCCTTGGCTTCATCATTACCACAGAGGGAATTTCGATGGACTCGCAAAAGGTTAACTCCATCCTGGATTGGTCTGTCCCAACAGATAAAAGGAGTGTACAAAGATTTGTGGGCTTTGCTAATTTTATATAGAATAGTCATTAAGGGATTTTCTTCCATCCTTTGTCCCATCACTCACAAAGTCACATACCCGATTCCAATGGACTGTTGAAGCACAAACGGCTTTTGACAAGCTGAAGCTCCTCTTTACTTCTGCCCCAATCCTGCGACATCCTGATCCAGCATTACTTTATATCTTTGAAGTTGATGCTTCTGAGAATGCTGTGGGAGCAATTTTGTCTCCGAGATCAGGAACAAAATCACTAATGCATCCTGTAGCCTTTTTCTCAAGAAAGCTAAACCCTGCCGAGAAAAACTATGATGTTGGCGATCGTGAGCTTCTGGCTTCCGGCTTTGGAGGAATGGCGCTATCTGCTGGAAGGTGCAATGCATCCTATTTTGATCTTTACAGATCATAAAAACGTAGAATATCTTAGAACAGCCAAAAGACTGAGGCCTCAAAAAGGCCAGATGGGCACTGTCTTTATCTAGGTTCCTGTTTCACATCATGTTCCACCCCGGGTCTAAGAATGGCAAGCCGGATGTTCTGTCACGGTTGTTTTCAGAAGTGGAGGGGGCTCCCCCACAGGACACCATTTCGTCTGCACAAACTTTTTTACTTCTCCAGACAAACCTCATGACCCAGATCAAGAAGGCCTCAGGGCAGGAGTTACCACCTCAAGGAGTGAATTAGCAAAATAAAGATTTACTTTTTTGGTTTCAAGACAACGTTTTTGTGCCTGAAATTCAATGCCGGCAGGTAATTATGTCACGACTATCCATTAGCAGGACATTTTGGATCCCAAAAGACTCTAGAGCTGTTACAACGATCTTTTTGGTGGCCTAAATGGAGGTCTGACTGTGAAAGTTATGTTAAAGCCTGCACTATCTGCATAAATAATAAGAGTAAGGCCCCTTTCACACATGCGGACCGTATGTCCGTTTTTCATCCATCCGTTTTTTGGATGAAAAACGGACATACATGCATGTCTATGGGGTAGCGGGTGTCAGCGGATTGAGCATCCGCTGACACCCCCTATTGTCCGCCTCCGCAATTGTCTGATTCTGCAGACGGAGGAAAACCCTATTTTTTTCATTCGTCTGCAGAGTGGATCGGATGAACACGGACAGAACGTCCGTGTTCATCCGATCCCCCATAGAGGAGAGTGGAGAACTGACAGGGCGGTCCCTGTGGGCAGGGACCGCCCTGTCATCAGCCGGCTCAGCGGGGAACAGCTGTGCGATCCCCGCTGAGCAGCGGATCTTCACGGGGCGGATCATTACGGATCCGCCCCGTGTGAAAGGGCCCTAACAGGAATAAATCTTGGGGACTATTAAGGCCACTTCCTGTACCAAAAAGACCATGGGAAATTATCTCGATGGACTTCATTGTTGAACTACCAGTATCAGATGACTTCACCTCCATCTTTGTGGTTGTTGATAGATTATCCAAGATTTCACATTTTGTTCCTATGAAAAGGACACCTACAGAGCAACAAACAGCCAATACACTTATCAAGGAGGTGGTGAGACTTGATGGCGTTCCAGCCAGTATTGTATCCAATCAGGGGGTGCAGTTTACGTCAAAAATTTGGAGAGAGCTTTGCAAGTCTCTACAAATTGAACTTTGCTTTTCGTCGGCCTATCATCCGCAGACTAATGGACAAACTGAGCGTACCGACCAGACATTAGAGCAATACCTCAGATGCTTTTCTTCCTTTTCACAGGATGATTGGGCAGATTTTCTACCTCTGGCTGAGTTTGCCTATAATAATTCCAGGTATAGTGCTAGAAAACAAGCTCCATTTTTTGCTAACTATGGATTCTTTACTTACTTTCTGCCTGACACAGTTCCTGATTCACCTGTACCGGCAATTCAGGATAAAGTTAAGTTCTTTCTGGATAACAACAAGAAATTACAAGCTGCTGTGGCTAAGGACCAGGAAGACATTAAGAAGATCTTCGACAGAAGGAGAAAGGGGGATTTACCCAGGAAACAAGGTCTGGTTGTCCTAAAACTGCCATGCCAATCAAAGAAACTAGGGACTAAATATATTGGTCCCTTTTCAGTCAGGAGACGGATCAATCCAGCAGCATATGAACTTTCTTTACCTAATTCTTACAAGATTCACCCTGTGTTTCAGGTGTCATTGCTAAAGCCAACTGTACCTGACCCTTTCACAGATCAGGATCCAGGACCTCCAGCACCAATTGTAATCGATGGGTCTGAGTAATATATTCCATATCCTGGTACTGACCATTAATTATGGGCTGCCAAATTGTAAGTGTAGTGCCGACACTTTTCTAAAGTGTGCGCTATTCTCTAAATTTAGTTTTCCCAGAACTGTAATTGCGTTCTGGGGGTTAATTGTTCTAGGGTTTTTTACTTTGGCATCAGTTTGGCTGGGCTGTACTGGAGTTCTGCCTGGTCATAGGTGCAGTGAGGCACCTGTGACAGGCTGAGAACGCAGCCTGGTTGGACATGTTAGGTACCAATCTTTCTCTGAGCCAATCAGTGGGCGCGCCTGGCCCCGCTGTGTATTCCGGGAAGGGGTATTTAAGGTGCTGAAGTCACGTGTTCTTGGTCTGTGTGGTTTGGGTTGCTCTTGGATTCCTGGTTCCGGTCCGGACCAACCCCGTGAGGGGTCCCGGACCCAGGAGTGTCTGCTGCCCCCGTAAGCCTGGTCGCCCTGACCAGCCCCAGAGGCCCTCATGGTCTGGGGTGGGGATCCATCCGTTTCCGAGCCTCGGAACTGGCTAGTTCGAGGCCCAGTAACTGAAGGAGGATTCAGAGGTGTCCCGGTGTCCTCTCAGGATTGAAGAGGCACAGCAACTCGTACAAGTGATCAGGGGAGGACTCTTCGGAGGAGAGCCAAGAAGCTGGCTGCTCGGTAAGAGCCTGGGAGCTGAGATGTATGGACACTAGTTGAATCCGCATTTCCTACGGTATCGCCGAAACGGATGAAAGATTCAGGTACCATAGGAAAAGTTCCTAACCCATCCTTCGGTTACAACATAGTCTGTGGCAGAGACTTTTACCTTGTTCACCTGAAGTTTCACAAACTAGTCTGTGGCAGAGACTTTGCTAATTCCGAATCACTTGTTGGCTGCTAGATCTACAGACAAGGGGTTTATCCAACAGTGAAGTGTCCAGTTGCGAGTGGCTACTCTGGGCTAAAGAGACATTTATTTGATGTCAGCAGTTCTTAAGTGCCTGAGCTTTATCACCCATGCCCTCTATTCCTAACTGAGAGACTGTGTTATTTGAACGTTTCTTTTTGCAAATAAAAATCCTCAAAAGGACTTTGAGTGTCAGTCTCCGCCATTACTGGGTACTGACCCTGGGAACCCCTAGACAACGAACGACGAGCTACAAGGAGGAGGTAATCGGTAAGCCCAGAAAATTCATAGCCGCCCCGCAGGGTTTATGGCGCTACATAAGTAACATTGATAGTGCTCCCTTTCCTATTTCCTCCATTCTTTATCTCTTCTCTTTTCTATGAGGAATAGTGGATCCCTATAGACCACATAATTTATCTATCTATTAATTTCTAGTTCATTCATGCATCCAACTCCTGACGATTGGCAAGAGGCCATGAAACGCGTTGAGTGTTCACCTATGGATGCCAAATACAAGTTTGCACTAATAACTGTATCATATTACAACCTGTATCAATTTCATATATCATGTTGATCATGTATGAATTATTTTTATGTATTTGATTGCTTATTATTTACATTGTTTGTCAAAAATCATGTTCTCTAATCAATCATTCATTATTAAATCTATTATTATATTATATATCGACTCTTTATGATTACATTTTGTATCATAAACGTTTCATTGCTATCGGTTTTATTATAATTATTAACATCTATTACGATGTACCCCTAGGGGATTGTGACATTCAAATCATTTATGTTCATTCTATATATCATTATACACACCAACATGCCTCATGTAAAGTCCTAACCCCACTTTTTTTGTTCTCGCATAGCATTTAGGGATGGAGGCATCTTGGTGTTTTTACTTCAGGTTGAGACAGGCCTCATTGATTCCTAGTTACTGGTAAATACTTGTTAGTACTTAGACCAGCGATTCTCAACCAGGGTTCTGTGGAAATCCTAGGGTTCCGCCAAAGGTTGCTAGGGGGTTCCTTCAGCATTGGCAATTATTTTTACCAATTTTTTTTACCAGAAATATGTAGAAGAATACGTATCGGCCTAAACTAAAAAAAAAAAATTTTTATATATTTTTTGGGGATATTTATTGTAGCAAAAAGTAAAAAATATTGCATTTTTTTCAAAATTGTCGCTCTATTTTTGTTTATAGTGCAAAAAATAAAAACCGCAGGGGTGATCAAATACCACCAAAAGAAAGCTCTATTTGTGGAAGAAAAAGGACGCCAATTTTGTTTGGGAGCCACGTCGCACGACCGCGCAATTGTCAGTTAAAGCGACGCAGTGCCGAATCGCGAAAAGGGGCCTGGTCCTTTGGCTGCAAATTGGTCCGGGGCTGAAGTGGTTAAAGTACATGTGCGTCTAAAGATAGGTGTCTCAATACTTTTGGTGATATAGTGTATTTTTGGGCCATAAAGTAGATATGATGGTCCACAAAGGTTTGGTCAAAAAAATGCATATACAGTATACAATGTATGTATAGATGGCGCTAAGTATCCTAGAAATTTCCTATGACACTTAGCACCATCTAGTGCCCAAATTCAGTACTTTCTGTTTTAAATAATTGAAAAACATTTGACCAACACAGAAACTAACCAAATAACTTTTGTTTTGCGTTCTATTTTGCACAGAACAAATGTAATTTTGTTTGGGCAAATTGCTATGCAATTTATTTTTTATTTTTTAGATTTGTCTTTGGCCATTGCGGCTACTTCTAGTTTTAAAACGACATCCTGCTTGTTAATTAGACTTCAGCTTTTGTTAAGCAACTTCGGTGTTTACTTGGCAAAAAAGATTTATACCTGCAAAAAAAAATGGAAATGTAAAAAAATTAAATAAAAAAAAAAAAAGCCATATGTTCTTGAATATAATACGAGAACTCTGATTTTCTGCGTTCCAGGAAGTTTCATAAAGCACAAGAGAAGCAAAATAACAAACATTTTGCTGGGAATTCACAGAGGAGGAAGTGGTCGGTGGATATGATTACTTTCCGCGCTCCGCGCTAAAGTGACAGGATTAGGAAAACAGCTGTTAACTTACAGTGTATGCAAAGAATGCATTGTCTGTACGTACAGCACGCAGCAAAGGGGAATGTAATTGTCTCAAAGAGCTTAATCATGTTTAAAGCAAAAAGTCTGCTTACCGAGCGGCTTTTCGAGCGGGTACATTCGGCTGCCAGGAATAGCTGGAGGTTTTATGGAAAAGCAAAAGTAACGGCGGAACTTTTTTTTTTTTTTTTTTTTTTTCTATATTTTATTTTCAACAATTTTTATACATATACACAAAGACATTTTAATTATATGCGTATCACAAAACATACCTTAACCGCTTCCCGACCGCCGCATGTAAATATACGTCGGCAAAATGGCAGGGCTAGGCAAAAGCACGTATATATACGCGCCCTTTAATTGCCTAGCTGTAGGGTTGCGCTCGCGACCCGGTCGGGAGCTCCGTGACCGCGGCCGCGGGACCAGCGGACCCGATCGCCGCTTGTGTCCCGCGATCGGGTCACAGAGCTGAAGAACGGGGAGAGGTCTGTGTAAACAAACCTCTCCCCACGCTTCCTACACTGCCTGTCATTGATTGGCTGTTCCCTGTCATCGGCAGTGTTGCCAACCTACCAGATTGAAATTTACTGACACGACACCCAAAATTTACTGGCAAAGCCAAGTTTTTACTGGCATTTCCAAAATTTACAAAATTACAGTTGTTAGTGCAAATTTCAGTATTTAGGCTACAGATAAGTACAATATGCAATTAGCAATGAGATTTAAGGTAGATATTAACCACTTGCCGACCAAGGACGTCATATGACGTCCTTGAATTTGAGTGGGGATATCTGAATGATGGGTGCAGCTATTGGCATCATTCAGATATCATTCTTTCTGGCCGGCGATTCTGTGCACCATAAGAACGATCATAGTGGCAGTTCCGCCGCCTGATCGTTCTTATAGGCAGCGGGAGGGGACGTCCCCCCCCTCCCGCCGCCATCCGGTGCTTCTCCGGGCTCTCCGGTGCCATCGGGGGCCCAGAGAAAGAATTGCTCGCCGCCGGATGACGAGCATAGAGATTTCCGGTGACCAGATGGTCACCAGTCATCTCTATGACCGTCGGAGGCCCCGGCGCGACGTTATGACGTCACGCCCGGTACCCGGAAGTAAACAAAGCCGTGATCGCGGCTGTCAGCATGAGATCGGTAAAAAATTTTTTACCGATCTCATGCTTTCCAGCCTGGAGGAGAGATGTGGGGTCTTATTGACCCCGAATCTCTTCATAAAGAGGACCTGTCACATACATTCCTATTACAAGGGATGTTTACATTCCTTGTAATAGGAATAAAAGTGATCCAAAAATTTTTTTTTTTTAAAAAGTGTAAAAATAAAAAAAATTAAGTAAAATAAAAAAAAATAAATAAAAAATAAATAATTAAAACACCCCTGTCCCCTGTAGCTCGCAATCAGAAGCTAACGCACACGCAAGTCCCGCCCGCATATGTAAACGCCACTCAAACCACACATGTGAGGTATCGCCGCGTGCGTTAGAGCGTGTGCAACAATTCTAGCACTAGACCTCCTCTGTAACTCTAAACTGGTAACCAGTAAAAAATATTAAATCGTCGCCTATGGAGATTATTAAGTACCGAAGTTTGGCGACATTCCACGGTTGTGCGCAATTTTAAAGCGTGACATGTTCGGTATCTATTTACTCGGCGTAACATCATCTTTCATATTATATAAAAAAATTGGGCTAACTTTACTGTTTTGTTATTTTTTAATTCATGAAACCGTTTTTTTTCCAAAATGATTGGGCAAATACCGTGTGAGATAAAAAGTTGCAATGACCGCCATTTTATTCCCTAGGGTGTCTGCTAAAAAAAACGTACTCAATGTTTGGGGGTTCTGAGTAATTTTCTAGCAAAAAAATGATGATGTTTACATGAAGGAAAATAGGCCAAAATAGGCCCGGTAAGCAAGTGGTTAAAGCGGTTCTGCACACAACCATAGGACTATGTCTCTATGGCTTCCCTAGCATTCAAGATGACAGAATTGATAGTTCAATTCTGCATCTTTTACACTTACCTTGAATGATGGCTTCATCTGTGTTCTTCTCCCTGCGGGGGTGGGCGGGCTCTCTGCGGGGATCGTCGTCACTTCCTTCCAGTTCGCATTGTCTTCTGGGACCTGGCGCTGTGTCTTGTGGGCTATCTCGCTGTGTCTCCTGGGATCAATCCCAGGAGACTTTGCGGGGGTCCCGAGGCGAAATCTCGCGGGATTAGCGCCCGTTGTGATGGCAACCTGAGCTGTTGTCGGCGGCGTTACTGCACATGCGCGAGATCGGCGAAAATACACAGGTGGATTGTGGGCCAGCAACCCGGAAGAAAGGGACCTGTGTGGTTTCAGGTGCCCACACTGAAGATGGAAGCCGTCACGAAGAGGTTTTAAAAGTTCACATTCCGGACGAAAACCAGAAGCAAGAAGACCAAGAACTCAAACAGGTGAGTACAAATTATGCCAAGCACATTACAGCACATTAGACAAAAAAAATAAAAAATTCGAACACAGTGCAGAACCGCTTTAAGGCAAAAAACATATTTCTTATTATATTCTCAATATAGTAAGTGGTTCAGGGACAGGACTCAAGGGCAGAAAATTCGAATGGGCGACACATGCCCATGAAATGGATTCTCACAGTGTCACTCACAGCAGTGTGCAGCAGAATAGATCACTGACACGTCCCATCCTGAGTCACAGTGACAGTCTCTTTCCATGCCAGGTGGTTCTCTCAGTCCCCTCCAGTCCAAACAGCACTGATAGTCCCACTCCCAGCTTGCCTTCCTCCCGTCCCTTAGACAAGCACACGGGGCTTTGGTCGCTCAGCTCGGCTCCCTTGCACCATGACATCATACAAAACGCTCAGGCACCATCTCCGCCAGCAGTGATGTAAGTAACTGAGTTAAAATAAACGGAGTTACCCAACGCAGTTACTTTAGAGGGTAACGAGTAATCTAACTGATTACTTTTCCCCTCATGGTAACTCAGTTCCCATTACTTTGGCTGAGTTACCCCAATTACATCTACCGCCACTAGATGGCAGTAGTGTAATTCCGGTGTCCTGCCGAAAAAGTTCCCCCGCCGGATAAGGACCCCCTGTACTGCGCAGGCGCAGGGCTTGCGCAGTACGAAGGACTACGGAGCTTCCGAAAAATTGCCGAACCTAAACAGCTCTGAGTGAACTCTACACCGCGCAGGTGCAGTTAACACGTAATTGTACGAGGTGATGCCGCACGCTCCCGATGCTCGTGCTACTCTGCAAGGGGCGTCTATCGTGTAAGTAAGGGGCGGGTCTAGTATTACTGTAACCAAGGGGCGCATTTATTATTATTGTTATATATCGAGCTCTGCCCATTAATTTAACATTCGCCCTCTTCTGTAGCCATCCGCCTCTTACACGATATAATAATAATAGACCCGCCCCTTACACGATCTAATAATAATAGACCCGCCCCTTACACGATATAATAATAATAATAGACCCGCCCCTTACATGATATAATAATAATAGACCCGCCACTTGCTTACACGCTATAACAGATCTGCCCCTTGGTTAGAGTAATAATAGAGCAGCCCCTTGGTTACACGATATATAACAATAATAATAAATGCGCCCCTTAGTTACACGTATAGAATATTTTTTAAAAAGTCAGTTACTTTGCTGCGTAACTAATTACTTTTCCAATGTAGTAACTGAGTTACTAACGCAATTACTTTTTGGGAGAAGTAATTTGTAACTTAACTAATTACTTTTTTAAAGTAAGATGACCAACACTGTCCGCCAGACACGCCCCCCACCGGTACCACCTCCACACACTGTAGCAGGCACTTGGATGATCCTGGCCGGCTTGGGATCCGAGCTGCACATGCCCAGTTCCGAGTCAAGCGTCACAGCCATATTTTTTACTGGCAACCTTTTCCTCTTACTGGCATTTACTGGCAGGAGAAAAGTGCCCCTTTTTCACTGGCTGCCAGTAAAAATACTGACGGTTGGCAACACTGGTCATCGGGAACAGCCGATCAGTGACGTCAGCCACGCCCCCCTACTGTAAAAAAAAAACACAACATGTCACACTAACTCCTCCCCGCCCCCTAGTGGTTAACTCCTTCACTGCCACTGTCATTTACATAGGAATCAGTGCATTTAAATAGCACTGATTTCTGTATAAATGACAATGGTCCCAAAAATGTGTCAAAAATGTCCGATGTGTCCGCCATAATGTCGCAGTCACAATAAAAATCGCTGATCGCCGCCATTACTAGTAAAAAAAAAAAATATTAATAAAAATGCTATAAAACTACCCCCTATTTTGTAAACGCTATAACTTTTGTGCAAACCAATCAATAATCGCTTGTTGCGATTTTTTTTACCAAAAATATGTAGAAGAATACGTATCGGCCTAAACTGAGGAAAAAAAATGTTTTTTTATATATTTTTTTTGGGGATATTTATTATAGCAAAAAGTCAAAAATATTGAATTTTTTTCAAAATTGTCGCTCTATTTTTGTTTATAGCGCAAAAAAAAAAAACGCAGGGGCGATCAAATACCACCAAAAGAAAGCTCTATTTGTGGGAAAAAAAGGACGCCAATTTTGTTCGGGAGCCACGTCGCATGGCCGCGCAATTGTCAGTTAAAGCGACGCAGTGCCGAATTGCGAAAAGGGGCCTGGTCCTTTGGCTGCCAATTGGTCCGGGGCTGAAGTGGTTAAACATACATTGTTTTTCGTTTTTCATCCGATTTATACATAAGACCGTTATAAAACCCCAAAAAAACTGCAGAACTTTTTGAAGGGAATGTATATAGGGTTTTGTTAAATACGTAACTAAAAAAAATATATAATTAAAAAAATATTTGAATATGCAATATTGTATGTTAACCACTTCAGCCCCGGAAGATTTTTCCCCCTTCCTGACCGGAGCACTTTTTGCTATTCGGGACTGCGTCGCTTTAATTGACAATTGCGCGGTCATTGCACCCAAACAAAATTGACGTCCTTTTTTCCCCACAAATAGAGCTTTCTTTTGGTGGTATTTGATCACCTCTACGTTTTTTTTATTTTTTTTTGCGCTATAAACAAAAAAAAGAGCGACAGTTTTTAAAAAAAAGCAATTTTTTTTTACTTTTTTGCTATAATAAATGTCTCCCAAAAATATATAAAAAAACATATTTTTTCCCTCAGTTTAGGCCGATACGTATTCTTCTACATATTTTTGGTAAAAAAAATCGCAGTAAGCGTACATTGATTGGTTTACGACTACAAAATAGGGGATAGATTTATGGCATTTTTATTATTTTTTTTTTATTAGTATTGTGGGCGATCTGCGATTTTTATCGTGACTGCGAAATTATGGCGGACACATCGGACACTTTTGACACTATTTTGGGACCATTGTCATTTATACAGCGATCAGTGCTATAAAAATGCACTGATTACTGTGCAAAGGACACTGTCAGGGAAGGGGTTAAACACTAGGGGGCGATCAAGGGGTTTAGTGTGTCCTAGGGAGTGATTCTAACTGTGGGGGGGGGGGGTGGGCTACCACTCACATGACAGAGATCACTGCTCCCGGTGACAGGGAGCGGTGATCTCTGTCATGTCACTAGGCAGAACGGGGAAATGCCTTGTTTACATCTCCCCGTTCTGCGGCTCTGTGACACGATCGCGGTGAGACAGACGAACACCGAGACCACGGGTCCCGCGGGTATAGGCACGCTGTACGTGGTGGGCGCGTGTGCGCTAGCCCCGCCAATTAAATTTAAAGGGTCCATTTGGCCACCGCTGCCATTGTGCCAACGTATATTGGCATGAAGCGGTTGGCAAGTGGTTAACCTTTTCCCGACCGCCCACAGTCATATGACTGCGGCAAGAAACATCTCTTGTTCCGGGCCGCCGTCATATGACAGCATTTGCTTTGCGGCCACTAGGGGGCGCGCACCACGTCGCTGGGGGCCCGATGCGCGTGCCCGGCGGCCGCGGTGTCCGCGGGGCACCCGCGATTGCCCCGTAACTGAGCAGGACGTGGATCTGTGTGTGTAAACACGTCCTGTCAGAGAGGAGACCGATGGTGTGTCCCTTGTACATAGGGACACCGATCGGTCACCTCCCCCAGTCAGTCCCCTCCCCCCACAGTTAGAATCACTAACATAGGGAACATATTAACCCCTGCAGCGCCCACTGGTGTTAACCCCTTCCCTGCCAGTCACATTTATACAGACAATCAATGCATTTTTATAGCACGGATCGCAGTGAATGGTCCCAAAAATGTGTCAAAAGTGTCCGTTATGTCCGCCGCAATATCGCAGTCATGATAAAAATCGCAGATCGCCGCCATTACTAGTAAAAAAAAAAAAAAAAATAATAATATAAATCTATCCCCTATTTTGTAGACGCTATAACTTTTGTGCAAACCAATCAATATACGCTTATTGCGATTTTTTTTTACCAAAAATATGTAGAAGAATACGTATCGGCCTAAACTGAGGCCTAAACTGAGAAAAAAAAAACCATGCTCAATTCCGATTGAGCATGGTTTAATCACCACGGCCTACCCGAGTATTGTTGCTGACCATGTCCATCCCTTTATGACTACAGTGTCCCCATCTTCTGATGGCTCCTCCCAGCAGGATAATGCACCATGTCACAAAGCTCCAATCATCTCACCACTGGACAATGAGGTCCCTGAACTCCAATGGCCTCCACACTCACCACATCTCATCCAATGGTCTCCACACTCACCACATCTCATCCAATGGTCTCCACACTCACCAGATCTCATCCAATGGTCTCCACACTCTCCAGATCTCATCCAATGGCCTCCACACTCACCAGATCTCATCCATTGGTCTCCACACTCTCCAGATCTCATCCAATGGCCTCCACACTCACCAGATCTCATCCAATGGCCTCCACACTCACCAGATCTCATCCAATAGAGCACCTTTGGGATGTGGTGGAAACGGGAAACTGGCATCATGGATGTGCAGCCGACAAATCTGCAGCAACTGCGTGATGTTATCATGTCACTTTGGAGCGAAATCTCTGAGGAACGTTTCCAACACCTTGTTAAGTCTATGCCACGAAGAATGAAGGGCAGTCCTGAAGGTAAAGGCATGGCTAAAATAGGAAGTTCACGAGAGGAGCAAAGGGTTCAAGGTTCACCAGGAACCAGGTACAAGTCAAAATTGTATAAGGCAGGGGTCTCCAAACTTTCTAAACAAAGGGAATGTTTCCAACACCTTGTTGTATCTAGACATGTGCACAATAGAAAAATTTGTTTATTTTCGTTTAGTTTCTTCCGTTTCCGTTGATTCGTAACGATTCGTATTTTCGTAAGAGTTTTTTTTCGTTGATTCGTTTTTCCGTTAGTTTAATTTTCGTTTATTCGAAATTCGGACGTATTCGTATTTTCGTAGATTTAGTTACATTCGTACTTTCGTTAGATTGATTTATTCGTACTTTCGTAACATTGTTTTCGTAGATTCGTAATCGGAGCATAATTCATAATGTTATGTAATGTGTATGCTATTATTACATTTTAAGAGACATGGAAAATTACGAATCGAAAAAAAAGTTACGAATGTACGAATTTTTTTCGTTCAATCCATTCGAAGCATGTTAAGCAGCGCCATTGTAAGAGACACGGAAAATTACCAATTCAACAAAAAAAAAAAAGTACGAATGTACAAATTTTTCGTTCATTTTGATTTTCGTTGTTCCTGTTTTCGTTTTTCGGATTTTCTTCTTTCGTAGATTCGTTGTTTCTAACTAGGTTATTTCGGATTTTCGTTGTTTTTCGTATTCGTTCGATTCGAACATTCGTTATTCGTTAAAATTTTTAGCGAATCGTTCGTTCATTCGTACGATAACGATGAACGAATTTTAAAGAAAAACGAAAAAAAATAAACGAATTGCACATGTCTATTCTCAAGACACGAATGTACGAATTTTTTTGTTCAATCCATTCGAAGCACGTTAAGCAGCGCCATTGTAAGAGACACGGAAAATTCCGAATCGCAAAAAAAAGTTACGAATGTACGAATTTTTTTCGTTCAATCCATTCGAAGCACGTTAAGCAGCGCCATTGTAAGAGACACGGAAAATTACCAATTCAACAAAAAAAAAGGTACGAATGTACAAATTTTTGATTTTCGTTGTTCCTGTTTTCGTTTTTCGGATTTTCTTCTTTCGTAGATTCGTTGTTTCCAATTAGGTTATTTCGTTCAATTTGAACATTCGTTATTCGTTAAAATTTTTAGCGAATCGTTCGTTCATTCGTACGATAATGAATGAACGAATTTTAAAGAAAAACGAAAAAAAGTAAACGAATTGCACATGTCTATTCTCAGGACACGAATATACAATTTTTTTTCGTTCAATCCATTCGAAGCACGTTAAGCAGCGCCATTGTAAGGGACACGGAAAATTACGAATCGAAAAAAAAAGTTACGAATGTACGAATTTTTTTCGTTCAAATCCATTCGAAGCACGTTAAGCAGCGCCATTGTAAGAGACACGGAAAATTACCAATTAAACAAAAAAAAAAAAGGTACGAATGTACAAATTTTTTCGTTCATTTTGATTTTCGTTGTTTCTGTTTTCGTTTTTCGGATTTTCTTCTTTCGTAGTTTCGTTGTTTCTAATTTTGGTTATTTCGGATTTTCGTTGTTTTGTTGTTCATTCGTACGATAACGAATGAACGAATATAACGAATTTTAACGAAAAACTAAAAAAAAAAAACGAAAACAAATTGCACATGTCTAGTTGTATCTATACCACGAAGAATGAAGGCCAAATGCGGCGTACACACGGTCGGAATTTCCGATGGAAACAGTCCGATGGGAGCCTTTCATCGGATTTTCCGACCGTGTGTATGCCCAACGGTCTTTTTCTGTCGGAATTTCCGACGAACTTTGAATTGAGAACCTGTTCTCAATTTTTCCGACGGAAAACCTTTCTATCAGATTTTCCGATCGTGTGTATGCAATTCCGACACGCAAAATTCCGACGCATGCTCGGAAACAATTCGACGCATGCTCGGAAGCATTAAACTTCCCTTTTATAGTTGTCGAACGTGTTTTATGCCGCAGTGTTACTGACCGTCGGAATTTGGTGTGATCGTGTGTAGGCAACACAGCTTGAGCGGAATTCCGTCGGAAAAAACCGTCAGAGTTTTTTCCGACGAGAATTCCGATCGTGTGTAAGCGGCAAAAGGGGGGTCCAACCCGCTACTAGCAAGGGGGGCCTAATAAAGTGGCCGGTGAGTGTATATACTGTATCAAATATAAATGCATATATAAAAATATATACACGGACTATGCTGTGCGAAAGATAGATAGATACTTTATATAAAATTCAGCGCTTAATAGTCAACAATAATGGAATCATACCGCTACATATGATCACTTTGTGGCGTTTGATTTTCTGCGCGGAGTTTTTCTTTCTCCCTGTAGTCTAGAGAGGGATTTAAAATTGGAGGTTCAGTATAAACAGCAGATTGCATTAGAAACCACAGTGAATTATTTAAGCCCCTCTTCCCCGCACCTGGGTAAATTATTGATCCCGCGTCACCACAACAAACTCTAAGAGATAAAGGCACAATTCTCAGGTGAGAAGACAGTAACCTTCTACGTAAACGCACCGCGCTACAAAATAAGCATTTAAAGGTGCAGGAGAACCTCCCCCGAGGTTACAAACTGGCGGTCTAAAAAAAGCAACAAACCTGATAACATTCATAAATATGGAAACATTTCATATCTATAGGAATTGTGAGATATTTTATTTCCTTTGAAGCCCGGTACAGAATATCGGTTCTGTGTTGAAGGTAAAAAGGGGGTTCTTCCTGTAATACTCAGCAGTGCCATAGATAGATAGGGGGAGGGGCTTGACATTCTTGGTGGTGTGTCATTGGAATCTTTACAGGTATTTTTTTACCTCTCGCAGAGACCACCATAACCCCCCCCCCCCCCCCTATGCCTCCATCTGCTTTTCTCTCCAAAAGGACGGTGCCTTCTTTGTCCAGGTATTATCTAGTGTCAGCATCCACTTACTTGGCCAAGAAACCATCTCAGTGATGATACAATCACCTACATCTTGGGGCCTGGGCAGTTTTTGTGTTCACAAATGTTTGACACAGACCAGCCCCTGCTGTAGCTGCCCAGCTTGTGTCTTGCTATCAATCAGTGATCTGATCTCCAGGGGACATTAGATTGAGGAAATGCTTCCCCCTACCTGCAGTGGACTGATGACATCATCACAGCCTAGAAGAAGCCACAGTTGGAGCTCAAGGGCCGTTTTTAAGAATGAAAGGTGCACTTGTTCTTTTCGTCTATGTTTTGTGTATATTTGTTCACATCTTTCTCTTTTTCCTTTTCTGTCTAATTTATCATTCCATTCTTTCCCTTTGTATTCTTTCTTTCTTCCCTCCCCCCCTCTCTCTCCCTCTTTTTTTTTTCTCTCCCCTTTCTTTCTTTATCTCTCTCTTTCCCCTCCCCCTTTCATTCTCTCTCTCCCCCTCTCTCTCTCTCTCTCCCCCCTTTCATTCTCTCTCCCCCTTTCTTTCTCTCTCCCCCCTCTCTCCCTCTCTCTCCCCCTCTCTCCCCCTTTCTTTCTCTCTCCCCCCTCTCTCCCTCTCTCTCTCCCCCTCTCTCTCCCCCTTTTTGTTCTATATCTCACTTTCTCTCTCTCCCTCCCTCTCTCTTCCTTTCTCTCTCCCCCTTTCATTCTCTCTCTCACTTTCTCCCTCTCCCTCTCTCCCCTCTCTCCCCCTTTCTTTCTCTCTCTCTCCCTCTCTCTCTCCCCCTCTCTCCCCCTTTCTTTCTCTCTCTCCCTCTCTCTCTCCCCTCTCTCCCCCTTTCTTTCTCTCTCCCCATTTTGTTCTATATCTCGCTTTCTCTCCCCTCTCTCTCTCTCTCTCTCCCTCTCTCTCTTTCCCCTCTCTCTCCCCCCCCTCTCACTCTCCCCTCTCTCTCTCCCCTTTCTCTCTCCCTCCCTCTCTCTCCCCCTTCTCCCCTTTCATTCTCTCTCTCTCCCGTTCTTTCTCACCTTTCTTTTTCTCTCTCTCCCCTCTTTCTTTCTATCTCTCACTTTCCCTCCACTCCCTCTCTGCCCCCTTTCTCTCTCTCTCTCTATCTCTCTCCCCCTCTCTCTCTCTGCTTTCTCTCCCCCTTTCTCTCTCTCACTTTCTCTCTCCCTCTCTCTCTCTCTCCCTCCCCCGCTCTCCCTCTCTCTCCTCCTCTCTTTCTCTCTCCCCTCTTCTCTTTCTCCCCTTCTCTTTTTCTCTCACACTCTCTCTCCCTTCCCCCCTCTCTCTCCCGTTCTTTCTCCCTTTTCTTTCTCTCTCTCTCTCCCCCCTTTCTCTTCTTTTTTTCTCTCACTCTCTCACTCTCTCTCTCTTTTCTTTCTTTCTATCTCTCTTTCTCTCTTTCTCTCTCTCTCTCTATCACCTTCTCTCTCCCCCCCTCTCTCCAGTCTCCTCCCTTTCTTTCTCTCTATCATTCCTCTCTCTCCCCCTTTCTCTTTCTCTCTCTAGCCCCCTTTCTCTCTCTTTCCTCTCCTCTCTCTATTCTTTCTCTTTCTCTCACTCTCTCCCCCCTCTTTCTTTCTCCCTCTCTCTTTCCCGTTCTCTCTCCCCCTTTCTTTCTCTCTTTCACTTTCTCTCTCTCTCTCCCCCTCTCTCCTCCCTTTCTTTCTCTCTCTCATTCCTCTCTCTCCCCCTTTCTCTTTGTCTCTCTAGCCCCCTTTCTCTCTCTCTCTCTCTATTACTTTCTCTCTCCCGTTCTTTCTCCCCTTTCTTTTTCTCTCTCTCTCCCCTCTTTCTTTCTATCTCTCACTTTCCCTCCACTCCCTCTCTGCCCCCTTTCTCTCTCTATCTATCTCTCTCTCTCCCCCTTTCTCTCTCTCTCTCTCTCTTTTGCTTTCTGTCCCCCTTTCTCTCTCTCACTTTCTCTCTCACTTTCTCTCTCACTTTCTCTCTCTCTCTCTCTCTCTTCTTGCTCCCTCTCTCTCTCTCCCCCTTCTCTCTCCCCCCCCTTCTCTCTCTCCCCCCCTTCTCTCCCCCCCTTTCTCTTTCTCCCCCCTTATTCTCTCACTCACTCCTTCTCTATCTCTCTCCCGTTCTTTCTCCCTTTTCTTTCTCTCTCTCTCCCCTTTCTTTCTATCTCTCACTTTCTCTCTTTATCTCTCTCTATCACCTTCTCTCTCTCCCCCTATCTCCTCCCTTTCTTTCTCTCTCTCATTCCTCTCTCTCCCCCTTTCTCTTTCTCTCTCTAGCCCCCTTTCTCTCTCTTTCCTCTCCTCTCTCTATTCTTCTCTTTCTCTCTCTCTCTCTCTCCCCCCCTCTTTCTTTCTCCCTCTCTCTTTCCCGTTCTCTCTCCCCCTTTCTTTCTCTCTTTCACTTTCTTTCTCTCTCCCCCTCTCTCCGACTTTATTTCTTTCTTTCTTTCTTTGTTTTGGTATTTATTAATGTAAATTACTAATAGGTCCACTTTAAGAGCTCTTTCACCCCAGATGTGTTGTTATGCAATTTTCTGCAGATTTTCAGAGACACCTTTTCGTAAACAAAAAAATGAAATAAATAAATAAATTAATAATTGATAAATAAATTAAATAATAATTTAAAAAATAAATAAAATTAATAAATAAAATGAATAAAAATAAATATAATACATTTAATTTATAAGTGTAGTAATAAAAATAAAGCCCCCACTGCAGCCTTGCAGCTTGTGTCTTGCTACAAAGTAACGATGGTGCGATCTGATCTCCAGGGGAAATTAGATTGAGGAAATGCTCCCTCCTGCCTGCAGCAGACTGATGACATCATCACAGCCTAGGAGAAGCCACAGTTGGAGCTCAAGGGCAGGTTTTAAGAATGAAAGGTGCAGTTTTTCCTCTCTTCTATGTTTTGTGTTTCTTTTATCATACCTCTCTCTTTTTCTCTTTCTCTCTTTATCATTTATCCTTTCCCCTTGTATTCTTTCTCTCTCCCTCCTCTTCCCTTTCTTTCTTTTTTTTTTTCTTTCTTTCTTTCTCTTTCTTTGTGACATGTCAGCTATTTATTCATGTAAATTACTAATAGGTCCACTTTAAGAGCTTTTTCACCCCAGAAGTGTTGTTATGCAATTTTTTTGCAGTTTTCAGAGACAAATTTCATAAACAAAAAGTAATACAATTTTATAAAATATTTAAAATTAAACAAATACATAAAAAAAAAACAATAAATAAATACATTAAAAAAATAATACATTTAATTTATAAACGTAAAAACAAAAATAAGTAAAAATAAATGTACCGTATATACTTGAGTATAAGCCGAGTTTTTCAGCTCGTTTTTTTGTGCTGAAAATGCCCCCCTCGGCTTATACTCGAGTCAAGCACTTTTCTGCAGCAGAGAATGACATTTTCCGAACCAACTTTGGGGCCTCGTATCTCGGGGACACTTGGTGCTAGGAACCCCAAGTTTGGTGGGACCAGCACTACAACATATCCAAATAGGATATGCCATTCTCTGCTTCAGAAAAGTGCTTGACATTTTCCGAACCGACTTTGGGGCCCCGTATCTTGGGGCCACTTGATGCTAGGAACCCCATTGCAAATTTGGGGTTCCTAGCACCAAGTGGCCCCGAGATACGGGGGCCCCAAATTCGGTCAACTGTGTCCATCTGCAGCAATATCATTTCGGGACCCTTTGAGTGCAGCTAGGAGGCATCTAGGAACCCCTAACTACCAAGTTTGAAGTTTGGGGGACCTGTGGCTGCAAATGGGCACAGTGAGGCTGCAAATGGGCATTGTTGACCCTCTTTTCCACTTACAGTAGCTGCGCATTTCTCACCCTAGGCTTATACTCGAGTGTTTTCCCAGTTTTTTGTGGTAAAATAAGGTGCCTTGGCTTATATTCGGGTCGGCTTATACTCGAGTATATACGGTAATCAATAAATAAATAAGTAAAATAATGAAAAATATAAAAAACAATGTAAATTTATAAATGTAATAATAAAAATCTATTTAATAAATAAATTAATAAATAGGAATAATGAATAAAAATAAATATAATTTATAAATGTAATAATACAAATAATAAAAGTGCATTTAGAAAAAATAATTAATAAATAAAAATAATAAAATAAATGTAATGCATTTGATTGAATAAATAAATCACGAAAAAATTAATAAAAAAAAAAAAAAAGTTAAATCAAATATAAAACTTGCATCTAAAAGGCATGCCTCTACATAAACATTCACACCTAAGCATTCTAAAGCAAGCATTTTATAGAACATCAACACAAATAGACAGGAAAGCAATTGTTTTTAAATTGGACTAGTTCACACACCTGTGTCAGGTGTCGAAGTATGGTACTTGCCGACTGTGCGCTGTACATTTATTGTGACAGGTCGGTTTGGCTGTGCAAAATCACTTATGTAACGTGATTCTACATTTTTTGGGAAGGGGGTGTGCCTATGATTTGTCACACCACCTGCCGATCACTGGGTCCCGGCCAGTGATTGACTGCTGGTACCCAGCGATCGGCTCTGAGCTTCACCGAACACAGCTCTGTGGGTGTAAACAACACAGAGCTGTGTTCAGCGACAGGGAAACTCTGCTAAGAAGGGAAAGAAAACCACTAGATCCCCAGTAAAATCATTAGTACAGTGGCAGTGCGTACTCACTGTATAATGCCTTGTACACGCGGTCGAACATTCCGACCACAAAATCCGTCGGATTTTTTCCGATGGATTTTGCCCGAAACGTGTGTTGCACGCTCACGGTCGGACAAAGTTGTTGGAAAATCCGATCGTTCGGAACGTGGTGACGTTCGTTGCGTACGACGGAACTACGTAGAGGCTAATCGCCAATAGCTTTGGTCTCGTAATTTGATCTGAGCATGTGTGGCACTTTGTCCGTCTGAATTCTCTACAAACGATCGGAAAAAGTCCGATCAGTCGGAAAATTTTAGACCCTGCTCTCAAATTATTTCAGTCGGAAATTCAGACGGAAAAAGCCCGCTAGAGCCCACACACGATCGGATTTTCCGACAACGTAATCCGATCGGACTTTTTCCATCGGAATATCCGACTGTGTGTACGGGGCATTAGTGTAACTGGAGATGTCAGTGGCAGTTAGTTCCCACAAAGTGTCAGTTAGTGTCAGATTGTCCGCCGTCCCGCTATAAGTCACTTATAACCACCATTACTAGTAAAAAAGAAAAAAAAAATTCCAGTATATATCCCATAGTTTGTATACGCTATAACTTTCTCGCAAACCAATCAATATATACTTATTGTTTTTTTTTTTTTTGTTTTGTTTTTTTACAAAATGTAGCAGAATACATTTTGGCCTAAATTTATTAAAATAATTATTTTGGGATATGTTTTTTAGCAGAAAGTAAAAAAATATTGTTTTGTCTTTTTCATATATATAATAAAAAATGTAAAATAGAATTAGGGATTTTGGGTCTTTAGGACCTATTGGGATTTTTTTTTTTAACCAAAGACATGTAGCGGTGTACATTTTGGCCAACATTTATGAAAACATTTTATAATTTTTTTTTTTTTGGTTTTAAAAGCAGAATGTAAAACTTTTTTTAAAAATGTTTTTTTCATTTACATCATAAAAAATAGAAAAAACCCAGAGGTGATCAAATACCACCAAATGAAAGCTTAATTTGTGTGAATTCTTTTTTTTAAATTTCAATTGGGTACAGCGTTGCATGATCACACAATTATCAGTTAACCACTACAATACTGGGCACTTAAACACCCTTCCTGCCCAGACCAATTTTCAACTTTCAGCGCTCTCGCACTTTCAGTGACAATTGCGCGGTCATGCAATGCTGTAACCAAATGAATTTTTTATCATTTTGTTCGCACAAATAGAGCTTTAGTTTGGTGGTATTTATTCGCGACTCAGTTCTTTATTTTTTGCGATATAAGCAAAAACATAGCGGAAATTTTGAAAAAAAAAACATATTTTCTCCTTTCTTTTTTAAAAGAAATCCAATAAAATCAAATTTTGTCATAAATTTAAGCCAAAATGTATTCTGCTACATGTTTTTTGTAAAAAAAATTCCGTTAAGTGTATAATAATTGGATCGCGTGATCACGGACATATGTACGCAAATGATCATGTAAAAGGGGTGTGCAGGTGATCACGGACATATGTGTGCAGATAATCATTGACACATTTTACTGGGACATATGTGGGGGACATGTGTTTTTATTATTTGGGGACATGTGTTTTTATTTGGGGACATGTGTTTTTATTATTTGGGGACATGTGTGTTTTGGGGACATGTGTGGGGACATGTGTGTTTTGGGGACATGTGTGTTTTGGGGACATGTGTGGGGACATGTGTGTTTTGGGGACATGTGTGTTTTACTGTGGGGACACTACACTGGTGATCAGTGAGTAAAAAAAACAGCTAATACTCACTGATCACCAGCCGGCTGCAGCGATCCGCTCTCCTCTCCTCACCGACGACTTCCGGGTGAGGAGAGGAGGGCCGATTGCTTAGCAACCGGCTGTTTGTTTACATCACATGACAGCTGTGATTCGACACAGCTGTCATGTGATCAGGAGGGCCAATCACCGAGCCCTCCTGCCGATCCGAGATGCGCCGTGTCCAGGTGGCACGCGCGCGTGCGATCCCTCTACTTCTGAAGGACGTTCCGGAACGTCCTATCAGAAGTAGACGGCTCCCACCCGGCCGTATATCTACATTGGCCGGGTGGGAAGTGGTTAAAGTAGCGCAGTGCTGAATAGCAATGCATTGTCTGGTCATGAAGGGGGGTAAATCTTCCAGGGCTGAAGAGAATAGCAGTACATGAAACGTATCCAGTGTTTCTTCTCGTTCATAACTGGACCCAGTACTGTTAGGACACTCTCAACCTATACAAATATACGGTACGTTGTTTTTCCTGCATTGATTTATTGGCCAAATATTGCAGCTATTCTTATTGTTAATTGCATTAAAAAAAAAATATATATATATTAAAACGTTGGACAGAAATCGGTGAATCCGGCGCAAGACCTGAAAGCAATGTGTAGGTTGAAAAACATTAAAATAGAGTATGCGCCTGAAAACAGGTTTTTAGAAAAAAATACATTTATATATATTTTTTAAACAATTATCATCCATCTGGATATAAACCTCTACTGCCAGCCATTAAATTTTATTTGAAATCACCACTTCAGTATTACCAGTGGGAATGATTACCATAGCGGAGTGTGAAATATTTCTGCACTATATCCTGCGGACCTGCTGATAAAGCGTGGAAGGTGCTATCGGAAAATGATGAAAAATGATATCAAACTGAGAGCCGCTTGTTTCACAGGCTACAGTCTACAGCTATAGATCAGATTATAGGCTGGAGATGGGGATTTATTCAGGTGTGTAACAAAAAGCCATAAGGTGACAGCTCACAAATGCATAAAAAAAAATGTAAAAAACAAATAAATAATTTTTTATTTAATACTGTAATTATATCAGACAATTACAACATTAAACAGGCTGGAGATGAGGGTTCATTCAGATGTGTAACAAAAAGCCATAAGGTGACAATTAGGCTCCGTTCACCATCAACGCGATTCTGCCTGCCATTCCAGAATACCGACGGAACGCGTTTGCGATATCATTATTTCAGCTCCGGAAGGTTTTACCCCCCTTCCTGACTAGCCAATTTTTAGCAATGCGGCATTGCGTTGCTTTAACCACTTAAGCCCCGGACCATTTTGCTGGACAAAGACCAGAGCACTTTTTGCGATTCGGCACTGCGTCGCTTTAACTGACAATTGCGCGGTCGTGCGACGTGGTTCCCAAACAAAATTGACATATTTTTTTCCCCACAAACAGAACTTTCTTTTGGTGGTATGTGATCACCTTTGCGTTTTTTATTTTTTGCACTATAAACAAAAAAAGAGCGACAATTTTGAAAAAAATGCATTATTTTTTGCTTTTTGCTATAATTACTATCCCCCAAAAATATGTAAAAAAACTTTTTTTTCCTCAGTTTAGGCCGATACGTATTCTTCTACATATTTTTGGTAAAGAAAATCGCAATAAGCGTTTATTGATTGGTTTGCCCAAAAGTTATAGCGTCTACAAAATAGGGGATAGTTTTATGGCATTTTTATTAATATTTTTTTTTTTAATTAGTAATGGCGGCGATCAGATTTTTATCGTAACTGAGACATTATGGCGGACACGTTGGACAATTTTGGCGTGATTTTGGGACCATTCACATTTATACAGCGATCAGTGCGATTGAAATTGCAACAATTGTTAACACTAGGTGGCGCTGTAGGGGTTAAGTGTGTCCTGGGGAGTGTTTCTAACTGTAGTGGGGATGGGCTAGTTGTGACACATCACTGATCAGCACTCCCGATCACAGGGAGCAGAGATCAGTGACAGTGTCACTAGGCAGAACGGGGAGATGCTTGTTTACATTAGCATCTCCCCATTCTTCCTCTCCATGAGACGATCACGGCTATCCCTGCAGACGTCGAGTCCGAAGGGCCCGCGACCCGACGCACGCAATGGCGCGGCGGCAAATTTAAAGGGACGTACAGGTACGCCCATTTGCCCAGCCGTGCCATTCTGCCGACGTACACCATCGTGCGCCGGTCGGGAACGGCTAACTGACAATTGCGCGGTCGTGCGATGCTATACCCAAATAGGATGAATGTCCTTTTTTCTCACAAATTGAGCTTTTTTTGGTGGTATTTGATCACCTCTGCGGTTTTTATTTTTTGCACTATAAACAAAAAAAGGCCGACAATTTTGAAAAAAACAAACAACATTTTTTACTTTTTAACTTTTTTTTTTTTTTACTTTTCTGCTGTAAAACATACCCAATAAAAAAATGTAAAAAAATCGAATTTCTTCATCAATTTAGGCCAATATGTATTCTGCTACATATTTTTGGTAAAAAAAAAATCCCAATAAGTGTATATTGATTGGTTTGCACAAAAGTTATATAGTCTACAAACTATGGGATAGATTTATGCACTTTTTTTTTTTGTTGTTTATACTAGACCCCGTAGCCCACCCAGTCATTAGCTGTAAATCAATGTAAGGTGAAAAACATCAAACTTTTTTTTCAAACACAAGTACACAGATATACACTCAGGGAACAACTCCCCCCTCCCTTTGATTCAAGGGGTCTATTAGGCCTCAAATCTCTCCTCTGGCCTCCAATGCAGCCGATCAGACACAGATCGGTTAGTTTTTTTTTAAATTTGGATTTGCTTTATTGCTGTCAGGAGGGATGAACAACATCCCTTGTGACAGCATGGGCCATGACAGGTCCTCTTAATGGAGAGATCTGGGGTCTATTAGACTCCAAATCTCTTCTCTGTCCTCCATTGCAGCTGATCAGACAGAGATCGGTCTGATTGGCTGCTTTTTTGGCCGCTAATGGCCAGATAAACAGAGAGGTGCAACAAAAAGTGACAAAATCATTGTCGCTTCCGATTCCCAGAGCCACAAATAGGGAGGAACAATGTCAGTTCCTCTCTCTCTGGCTGAAAATGTTATTTCCAGGTGGATGCCGATAGCTGCGGTCCTAGTGGTTAAACAGACTGGAAATTAAGTTTTTTGTCAGATGTGCAACAAAAAGCCATAAGGCGACATTTGACAAATGCACAAAATTTTTTTCTTTAATACTGTAATTGTATCAAACAATTACAACATTAAACAGAGGCACACTGCCATCTTCAGGATGCAGTGGCATCTGCAGGCTGAAGGCTTCTTCTGTAAATTAATCCAGGCTGAAGGCTTCTTCTGTAAATTAATCCTCCAACCTGCAAGGGGTCGCTGTGCCAAAGTTGACCTAGTGATTACATGATTTGGAACCACGCTTGCAGGGGGGGGGGGGGTTGGTGGTAAAAATAGTCAGTTGAGAATTGGTTTTACTGCCCCCACATACCTAAGGCCCCGTTCACATTTAGAGCATTTGGGTACCATTCATCCCTAATGGCACCCCAATTATGTGATTTTGCTGCAAATGTTGACGAGCAATAATCGCGGCAAAACGCACATGTGGCTCAGGGTCAAAAATTTGGTCCCTGGGCTTCTTTGTGGTGACAAACATGCATTGGGCAGCCCATTCCCTACCCTATGCACAACACATAAAAACACGCGTGAAATGCTCAAATAAATATCAAGCGGAACACGTGTTCACGCTGCGCGCAGTCTGAATTGGGCCTTGAAGAAAAACTTCAGCCCCCGCCCCCCCCCCCCCTTTAGTAATTCCACCCTTCCCCCGGCGCCACCTTCAGGTTCCGGCAGAGCCCTTTGGCACATCTGCGTACACGCAGGAGATTTCCCATGTATGTGTAAAGGCACACAGGCTTGGGACTTCCTTATCCATTTGCCCACCAATATGAATATATATGTTGTGGTTTGCAAGCGGTTTACCGGGGGTTATGGCTGAAGCTGTCAGTCATAACCCCATAGGTGTGCGCAGTCTATTGCATTAGGGTGTGCACCCCAAATGTATTAAAACCTGGACGGTGTTAGTAGGGCAGTGGATGGTATCAGTAGGGCAGAGATTGGTGTCAGTAGGGCAGTGGATGGTGTTAGTAGGGCAGAGGTTGGTGTTAGTAGGGCAGTGGATGGTGTCAGTAGGGCAGAGGTTGGTGTCAGTAGGGCAGTGGATGGTGTCGGTGGGGCAGAGGATGGTGTCAGTAGGGCAGAGGATGGTGTCAGTAGGGCAGAGGATGGTGTCAGTAGGGCAGAGGATGGTGTCAGTAGGGCAGAGGATGGTGTCAGTAGGGCAGTGGATGGTGTCGGTGGGGCAGAGGATGGTGTCAGTAGGGCAGAGGATGGTGTCAGTAGGGCAGAGGATGGTGTCAGTAGGGCAGTGGATGGTGTCAGTAGGGCAGAGGATGGTGTCAGTAGGGCAGAGGATGGTGTCAGTAGGGCAGAGGATGGTGTCAGTAGGGCAGTGGATGGTGTCGGTGGGGCAGAGGATGGTGTCAGTAGGGCAGTGGATGGTGTCAGTAGGGCAGTGGATGGTGTCAGTAGAGCAGTGGATGGTGTCAGTAGGGCAGAGATTAGATTAGTGTCAGTAGAGCAGTGGATGGTGTCAGTAGAGCAGTGGATGGTGTCAGTAGGGCAGTCGATGGTGTCAGTAGGGCAGAGGTTGGTGTTAGTAGGGCAGATGTCAGTGTCAGTAGGGCAGAGGTCGGTGTCAGTAGGGCAGAGGATGGTGTCAGTAGGGCAGAGGTTGGTGTCAGTAGGGCAGAGGTTGGTGTCAGTAGGACAATGGATGGTGTCAGTAGGGCAGAGGTTGGTGTCAGTAGGGCAGAAGCCGTTGTCAGTAGGGCAGAGGTTGGTGTCAGTAGGGCAGTGGATGGTGTCAGTAGGGCAGTGGATGGTGTCAGTAGGGCAGAGGATGGTGTCAGTAGGGCAGAGGATGGTGTCAGTAGGGCAGTGGATGGTGTCAGTAGGGCAGAGGTTGGTGTCGGTAGGTCAGTGGATGGTGTCGGTAGGGCAGTGGATGGTGTCAGTAGGGCAGTAGATGGTGTCAGTAGAGCAGTGGATGGTGTCAGTAGGGCAGAGATTAGATTAGTGTCAGTAGAGCAGTGGATGGCGTCAGTAGGGCAGTGGATGATGTCAGTAGGGCAGTGGATGGTGTCAGTAGGGCAGAGGTTGGTGTCATAAGGGCAGAAGACGGTTTTAGTAGGGCAGAGAATGGGGTAGTTAGAGCAGAGATTGGTGTCAGTGTTTTTTTATTTATTATTATTTTTTTTTTAATTATTATTTTTTTACAATTTTTTTTTAGGAGCCCTGTTGGGGGGCTTTGCTGAAATATCAGCAGGGGAAATCAGCGCCACATGGGGGGATTAGGGTGTGCCCAGGACGTACCCCCCTCCCACCGCTCGCTGGTGTCTCTCGGGCTTACCGACTTATCGCAGTTAACAATCCAACGGTGCGGCCGGCTTGACTTGACTGAGGCGAACAGAGACCAGATTATCTCTGATCGCCTCTATGGCCTTGGAGGACCAGAGCCACATAATGATGACACTTCCGGTCTAGGGCAGAAGTAAACACATTTTTTTTTCGTACTTTTGCTGTAAAGGTAACAAAGAGATTTGAAGCCAATTAGAGCCTCAGGCTCTAATCACGTGCTTAAAAAAAAAAAAAAAAAAACATTGAATTCAATGCGTCCGGCGCCCTGCATGTAGATTAGGCCCTGGGCACATGCATTAGGTACAAAAAAAAGTGCGTTCACTAAATGCTAAGTGTGAACCTAGCCTTGGTTTGGGGTTAAAGTCAGTTTTAAGCTAACAAGCGTTGGCAGCATGGGCGCCCGCAGGTAGGGGCAAGGGGGGTCAAGTGCCCCCCCCCCCTGGAATCAGGGATCGGATCTTAAATTCAGCACCTGCCAGTGGCACCTGCTTGCCCTCCCTTTCTCCTGTCAGGGAGAAGAGACTGTGGCTCTCACCAGGTTCCCCGCCCAGCTTTCTGCCCACTTAGTTTCTTCCCTATTGGCCACAACTGGGGGCCAATGAAAGGAGACTAGGAGAGGAGAGCATCATGGGACATGTAGTCCCAAAGATTGGCAGCCCCATTTTCCACAGGGAGGAGGCTACAGCTCGATCAAGAGAGACTGAGAGACTTCAGCCTGGAAAAAAGCTGAGGGGAGAATGCTACAGGACAAAGAACGAGGCGTGTGCTGGGCAGAAGCCAGTGAGAGAGAGCCACGCTGCCCAGCGCCACGAGAGAGAGCCACGCTGCCCAGTGCCACCAGAGAGAGCCACGCTGCCCAACACCATCAGAGAGAGAGCCACGCTGCCCAACACCATCAGAGAGAGAGCCACGCTGCCCAACACCATCAGAGAGAGAGCCACGCTGCCCAACACCATCAGAGAGAGAGCCACGCTGCCCAGTGCCACCAGAGAGAGAGCCACGCTGCCCAGTGCCACCAGAGAGAGCCACGCTGCTCAGCACCACCAGGGAGAGAAAGACTGAGCCGCTAGCCCACTACCAGGGTACAGACATGCCACACTACTGACCAGAGTCGCCCCCCGGGGAACCCAGAATGAGCGATCATCCAGCCGGAGGGATCACTGCTGTAGTTTCCCTGGGTCTGGTAAGAGGGCCTGTTGGCCATTACCCATTACCTATCTAAGGACAGTACTTTGTCTGCAGTCTCTGACCATGATAATGACATTGTTGAAAAGGGGCGGTGCATGGGTGATCCTAAAATGATGCCCCCCCCCCCCCGAAAAAAGTTCTGCGGACGCCCATGGTTGGCAGTACCCCTGCCAAGTGACTGGGGCTGCACCGCAACTGCCTTCAACACCTCCCCTCCTGGCCTGTTAGCTGCCCTCTGAAAAACGTTCCACCGCAAAGACGCAAAGCAAGCGTTAAGGTAAAGGGCCCGGTGGGTGGGATATCTGCAGACGTTGTTTCTTTGAAGTGTCTTTATTGCGCAGCTTAGCAGGGGGGGGGGGGGCATAATGAAGCTGTTATCCTGTATAACAAACCAATAAAGTGCAATCGGTCTTCAACAGGCAGCCAACCACGTCTTTCCGTTCGGTAACATTCGGACTTAGTGCGCCGGCATTGTCTGATAAAAGTCATACATATACATTTATTAACATTTCTATATTTTAGTGCATGTTCAGGGAGAAAAAATAAAAAGATAATTACTTCTTACTCGCATTAAAATTGTCAAATGTAATCCACACATGACCCTCAGGACGAAGATAAGGATAATTTAAAATCAATTTCTTACCTAATTGAGTAAAACCTGGAGTAATGCAGATAACGCTAACGGTAATAATCTTATAGCATGAATACCAATTGGATATATATTCTGAGTGGCTCCGGCATTACAACTTAAAACAATAAGGCCGAGTTATTGTTAGCGATACCTAAATAAACTGTAAGCTGTAGATACTGATATTTAATTGTTGGTGCCGGAGAGTTTCACACCCTGACAGTCTCTTCATTCCTTCAGGGTCTCTATTCCTATATATTCTCTATATATTGCACTGAGTTCCTGGGTCTTCTTACCCATTATGAGGAGTTCCCACCATCTCGGAGTTCCCAGATCTGTACACCTGCTGTGCCCATTATGAGGGGTTCCCACCATGCCCTGTACTGAGTTCCTGGGTCTGTACACCTGCTGTGCCCATTTTGAGGGTTTCCCACCATCCCCTGTGCTGAGTTCCCGGGTCTGTACACCCGCTGTGCCCATTATGAGGGGTTCCCACCATCCCTATGCTGAGTTCCTGGGTCTGTATACCTGCTGTGCCCATTTTGAGGGTTTCCCACCATCCCCTGTGCTGAGTTCCCGGGTCTGTACACCCGCTGTGCCCATTATGAGGGGTTCCCATCATTCCTGTGCTGAGTACCCAGGTCTGTACTACTGCTGTGCCCATTATGAGGGGTTCCCACCATCCCTGTACTGAGTTCCCGGGTCTGTACTACTGCTGTGCCCATTATGAGGGGTTCCCACCATCCCTGTGCTGAGTTCCCAGGTCTGTACACATGCTGTGCCCATTATAAGGGGTTCCCACCATCCCTGTGCTGAGTTCTCGGGTCTGTACACACCCGCTGTGCCCATTATGAGGGGTTCCCACCATGCCTGTGCTGAGTTCCTGGGTCTGTACACCTGCTGTGCCCATTATGAGGGGTTCCCACCATGCCTGTGCTGAGTTCCCAGGTCTGTACACCTGCTGTGGCCATTATGAGGGGCTCCCACCATCCCCTGTACTGAGTTCCCGGGTCTGTATACCTGCTGTGCCCATTATGAGTGGTTCCCACCATCCCTGTGCTGAGTTCCCAGGTCTGTACACCTGCTGTGCCCATTATGAGGGGCTCCCACCATCCCCTGTACTGAGTTCCCGGGTCTGTATACCTGCTGTGCCCATTATGAGTGGTTCCCACCATCCCTGTGCTGAGTTCCCAGGTCTGTACACCTGCTGTGCCCATTATGAGGGGTTCCCACCATCCCTGTGCTGATATCCTAGGTCTGTACACCTGCTGTGCCCATTATGAGGGGTTCCCACCATCCCCTGTACTGAGTTCCCGGGTCTGTATACCTGCTGTGCCCATTATGAGTGGTTCCCACCATCCCTGTGCTGAGTTCCCAGGTCTGTACACCTGCTGTGCCCATTATGAGGGGTTCCCACCATCCCTGTGCTGATATCCTAGGTCTGTACACCTGCTGTGCCCATTATGAGGGGTTCCCACCATCCCCTGTACTGAGTTCCCGGGTCTGTACACCTGCTGTGCCCATTATGAGTCGTTCCCACCATCCCTGTGCTGAGTTACCAGGTCTGTACACCTGCTGTGCCCATTATGAGGGGTTCCCACCATCCCCTGTACTGAGTTCCCGGGTCTGTACACCTGCTGTGCCCATTATGAGTCGTTCCCACCATCCCTGTGCTGAGTTACCAGGTCTGTACACCTGCTGTGCCCATTATGAGGGGTTCCCACCATCCCTGTGCTGATATCCTAGGTCTGTACACCTGCTGTGCCTTTTATGAGGGGTTCCCACCATCCCCTGTACTGAGTTCCCGGGTCTGTATACCTGCTGTGCCCATTATGAGTGGTTCCCACCATCCCTGTGCTGAGATCCCAGGTCTGTACACCTGCTGTGCCCATTATGAGTGTTTTCACCATCCCTGTGCTGAGTTCCCGGGTCTGTACACCTGCTGTGCCCATTATAAGGGGTTCCCACCATCCCTGTGCTGAGTTCCCGGGTCTGTACACCTGCTGTGCCCATTATGAGGAGTTCCCACCATCCCTGTGCTGAGTTACCAGGTCTGTACACCTGCTGTGCCCATTATGAGGGGTTCCCACCATCCCTGTGCTGATATCCTAGGTCTGTACACCTGCTGTGCCTTTTATGAGGGGTTCCCACCATCCCCTGTACTGAGTTCCCGGGTCTGTATACCTGCTGTGCCCATTATGAGTGGTTCCCACCATCCCTGTGCTGAGATCCCAGGTCTGTACACCTGCTGTGCCCATTATGAGTGTTTTCACCATCCCTGTGCTGAGTTCCTGGGTCTGTACACCTGCTGTGCCCATTATAAGGGGTTCCCACCATCCCTGTGCTGAGTTCCCGGGTCTGTACACCTGCTGTGCCCATTATGAGGAGTTCCCACCATCCCTGTGCTGAGTTCCTGGGTCTGTACACCTGCTGTGCCCATTATGAGGGGTTCCCACCATCCCTGTGCTGAGTTCCTGGGTCTGTACACCCGCTGTGCCCATTATGAGGGTTTTCACCATCCCTGTGCTGAGTTCCTGGGTCTATACATCTGCTGTGCCCATTATAAGGGGTTCATTTTGTTTATTGAAAATCTTACAAACAACAACTTATGTACAATAAAACCATAATAAATAAATAAAACATATTTACAAAATAAATGAATATGACTATACAAAACAAAAAACAAGAACATAATAAATTTATGAAAACCAAATTGCGCACAGAAAGCCAGACTAAGGAACATCAGCGTGACCATGCATGTAGCCTTTTATCAAAAATATATTTGATCTGAAAATCTAGGGGAGTGAAACAAGAATACAAAAAAAAAAAAAAGCTGCACACCCTGAAATCATCAGGCAGCAGCTACAGAGTCCTGATATTCCTCCACGCCCTTATCCAGGCCTCCTGCTGCCACCTGTCTTTCTCAAGACCCTGAATCTTCCCAACCTCACCCAGAATGTCCTGCACCACCACATCGACAGGGAGGATTTTACTCTGTAAGGATACCTGACACTGTGCACTCCACGTGAAATAACGGATTACTAGACTAACTAAAAAAAGTGTTTCCAAATCATAATCCCGACGAGTCTGGAATGCTCCATACACCCACTCTGTGTAACTCATATGGGAGAGGAAGAGTATACTCAGAGCCCTCCCCACCCTCTTGTACACCTCTATATTAAAAGGACACTGAAGTAGAAAGTGATCCATGGACTCCACCATCCTCCACACTCCACTCTCGGGCAGCCCCGATCACTCATAGAAAGAAACCTCAAGTTGCCCTTCACATATACCGTAGTTTTCCATGAAAGGCAAGCCAAGCCTGATCCCTAAACTTCATTGGGATTCTCTCCAGATTAATCAATCGCAAACCCACCCCCAAAACCAGGCTTGGGCAATCCCTTAATGCCAGTGGCTCCCAAAAAGCAGAGCTCATGATCCGTTTCTCAAGAAGATGGGTGGCACTGATTTGTGGCACTGATGGGCGGCACTGAAGGGCATTGATAGGTGGTACTGAAGGGCTCTAATAGGTGGCACTGATAGCTGCCAGTGATGGGCACTGATGGGTGGCAGTGATGAGCACTGATTGGCACTGGTAGGTGACACTGATAGGCAGCACTGCCAGGTGGCACTGATTGGCACCACTGGTGGGCACTGATAGGTGGCACTTGTGGGCACTGATAGGTGGCACTGATGTACTATGGGCACTGTGGGCACTGATTGGTGGGCACTGATTGGTGGGCACTGAGTTTTGGCACTGATTGCTGGCACTGTCAGGTGGTAGTGGTGGGCACAGAGGCTCTGCTGATGTACATAACTGACAACAATTAAAATTCCATTATTACACATGATGAATGAAATCCATGTATAGGATGGGATGTAAGCGTGTAATTGGTTAAAAAAAAAAACTGCATTTAAAAGCTTGACGCGTTTTGTGGATAAAGTTCCACTTCTGGAAGAAAATTCAGAATGCATGTCTACAAAAAATATGAAATATATTCCAAATTTCTTAAAGTGGGGTTTGCGACCAAAAAAAAAAAATGGCTTAAAAATCATAAAAAAAAATAAAAAAAAAATAATTGGAAATTTTTTTTTTTTTTACTCACCTCTAAATGCCTGTTGCTAGGGGGTCCCTCGTAGTCTGCCACCTTCATTGCCCGGGCTAAACGTCACTTCCTGTAGGCGCCGCGCAGTCATCTGGGACCTGTCATGTGTCCCAGATGAGTGAGCGTCGAATCACGGCGCACGGCTCCGCTCGCGCATGCGCAGTGGGTGCCCGGCTGTGAAGCCACAGCCGGGTTCCCACATTAAGAATGCCGGCGCCGCGAGCGGCGGGGGGAACGAGGGGGGGGGGGGGTATCGTTCCCCCGCATCGCTGGACCCCGGGACAGGTAAGTGTCCGATTATTAAAAGTCAGCAGCTGCAGTATTTGTAGCTGCTGACTTTTATTTATTTATTTTTGTTGGCCCTCCTCTTTAAATCAATAAAATGAGGATAAGAAGGGGGATGGGGGGGGGGGGGGGGAAATGCTGCACTTTGTAAAAGGGCCGCAGTCTGCTGGGACCTGTCAAGTGTCCCAGAAGGCTGCGGGGGGGGGGCGGGGGGGGGGGCAAACTTCCAGAAGTGAGCCAGGAGTGGGAGCGGGTACCTGTCAAAGAAGGCAGACAAGTGGAGCTTCCCCTTTTGGGTGGAGCTCTTCTTTAAGTTAAAAATCTTGCTTAAACAAGGGGGGTTCTATAAAAGAAATGATGGATTCAATGACATTTAGGGAGATAAGAAGAGGGGGATCGGGCTTTGCAGTAATTGGAAGGACAGTATTAGTCACAGCTGAACCGTCTCATAATTATTTCCATTGATCTGGAAACAGATTACATCAACGCAGGGCGCCCGCAATCAAAAGCGCAATACTAACTGATCTATTTTTCTTTTGTTTGTTCTTTTATTTATTTCTTTATATCGCTTTATCATCAAAGAAGATCTGGAGTTTCTTACAAATGGATGTAAATTGTAAAATGCCGGTTCTTATTGACAGACCTTGGAAAGAGAACAGATCACTTCCCGGGACTAGTTGGAGGTCCAGCCAGTGCTGTGTGATACTCATTGGTATTTTCTATTGCAATAGATACAAAATAACTTACAACCTCCTCTGCATCCAGAACAGAATGTCATTAGAGCTACACTATATTACCAAAAGTATTGGGACGCCTGCCTTTAGACCCCTTTCACACTGCTAGCGTTTTTTTAGGCGCTATAGTGCCTAAAAAAAAGCGTCTCCTTTCACTCCGGTGTGAAAGCCCGAGGCAGGGCGTCACAAAAAGTCCTGCCAACAGCTTCTTTGGGGTGGTGAACTCACCGCTCCTCCACCGATGCTCCCCATTGAAATCAATGGGGCAGCGATGCGATACCACCGGCAAAACGCCGCTCCGGATGCATTTTGCGGGCGGATTTTACCCCTTTTTGGCCGCTGGGGGGGGGGGGGGCGAATAGCGCAGCTAAAATGACGGTAAAGCACTGGCTAAAAATAGCGCCGCTTTACCGCCGATGACCGGGGCGGCTCGGTGTGAAAGCCGTCTTAAGAGCACATGAACTTTAATGGCATCCCAGTCTTAGTCCGTAGGGTTCAATATTGAGTTGGCCCACCCTTTGCACCTATAACAGCTTCAACTCTTCTGGGAAGGCCGTCCACAAGGTTTAGGAGGGTGTCTATTGGAATGTCTGACCATTCTTCCAGAAGAGCATTTGTGAGGTCAGGGACTGATGTTGGATGAGAAGGCCTGGCTCGCAGTCTCCGCTCTAATTCATCCGAAAGGTGTTACATAGTTACATAGTAGGTGAGGTCGAAAAAAGACACGTCCATCAAGTCCAACCTATGTGTGTCATTATATGTCAGTATTACTTTGTATATCCCTGTGTGTTGTGGTCGTTGAGGTGTTCTATCGGGATGAGGTCAGGACTCTGTGCAGGCCAGTCAAGTACCTCCACCCCAAACTCGCTCATCCTTGTCTTTGTAGACCTTGCTTTGTGCACTGGTCCAAATCATTTGGAGGAGGGGGGATTATGGTGGGGGGTTGTTTTTCAGGGTTGGGTTTGGCCCCTTAGTTCCAGTGAAGGGAACTCTTAAGGCGTCAGCATACCAAGACATTTTGGACATTTTCATGCTCCCAACTTTGTGGGAACAGTTTGGGGACGGCCCCTTCCTGTTCCAACATGACTGCCCACCAGAGAACAAAGCAAGGTCCATAAGGACATGGATGAGTGAGTTTGGGGTGGTGGAACGTGACTGACCTGCACAGAGTCCTGACCTCAACCTGATAGAACACCTTTGGGATGGATTAGAGCGGAGACTATGAGCCAGGCCTTCTCATCCTCATGCCTGACCTCACAAATGCACTTCTGGAAGAATGGTCAAACATTCCCATAGACACACACCTAAACCTTGTGGACGGCCTTCCCAGAAGAGTTGAAGCTGTTATAGCTGCAAAAGGTGGGCCAACTCAATATTGAACCCTACGGACTTAGCCCCCGTACACACGGTCGGAAATTCCGAACACAAAATCCGTCGGATTTTATCCGACACTGGTGTTGCGTACACACGGTCAGACAAAGTTGTCGGGAAATCCGATCATCCTGAACGTGGTGACGTTTGTTGCCTACGACGGAACTACGTAGAGGCTAGTAGCCAATAGCTTTGGTCTTGTAATGTGATCTGAGCATGCGTGGCACTTTGTCCGTCGGAATTCGCTACACACGATCGGAAAAAGTCCGATAGGACTTTGTTGTCGGAAAATTTGAGAGCAGAATCTCAAACGTTTTCCGTCGGAAATTCCGACTGAAAAAGTCCGATGGAGCCTACACACGGTCGGAATTTCCGACAACAGGGTCCGATAGGACATTTTCCGTCGGAAAATCCGACCGTGTGTACGGGGCATTAGACTGGGGGCATCCCAGTCTAATGCCCCGTACACACGGTCGGATTTACCAAAAGTATTGGGACGCCTGCCTTTACACACACATAACACATAACACACACATAACACACACATAAACTTTAATGGCATATTAAAGTTTATGTGTGTGTAAAGGCAGGCGTCCCAATACTTTTGGTAATATCGTGTGTGTGTGTGTGTATATATATATATATAAGTGGTTAAAAAAATAAAAATTGGAAAAAAAAACAAAAAAATTAACTAATCAGGAAAGGAGTTCTTTCGCCTTCTGCGCGTTCCGCTGAATAAACTAACAACGGCGCGGAAGTGTAAACAGTAAAACGGGCAGTATTGTCTTTTTATGCAGAAAAAACAATTTCTTAATAATTCATAAGATGTGATTTAAACATATGGACCCGGAGACATAGCGTTTGTAAATGCATAAGGTATAAATATATTCAGAATAACTTAACTGTGATATGTATATCCTCTCCGATACAATCTCTCTCCTGATTTCCCTCCTTGAAAAAAACCTTCTCAATGACAACTTCATACATAAAAGGGATTAAACACAATACATACATAAAATGCAGCTTTTTTTTTTATTTTTTTTACAAGCATTTTGTGGGAGTTTTACTGTAGAAAATCAGAAATTTACAATGAGAATATTTCGTGTGCCTTCTAACTGACCTTCTATGGGAAGAACAGCTAATTTCTACCATTCTAGTCCATCTATAGTGTATATACCGAATCTTCTTCACTTTCTTGTTCTTCACCACCGAGCTCCGTCCTTCTGGTTTCCAGTGGCGGCTGGTGCTGCATTTTTGGGGGGGCAGCAAACAAACCAATCGCCATACCACCGTTCGACCGGTCCGCCAGTCAAACCCCCACCCCCCTCCCCCCCCGTTCGGTCCGTCAGTCAAAATCCAAACCCCCCCCATCGCTCGGTCGATCGGCTCATTAGCTCATTACATAGTTACATAGTAGGTGAGGTTGAAAAAAGACACAAGTCCATCAAGTCCAACCCATGTTAACTGCTTCCCGACTGCCTCACGCCGATATACGTCGGCAGAATGGCACGGCTGGGCAAAACCACGTACCGGTACGTGGTCCTTTAAGAGCCCAGCCGTGGGTCGCATGCACGCCGCCGCCGGCACGCTCGCGACCCGGTCGGGAGCTCTGTGACCACGGCCGCGGGACCAGCGGACCCGATCGCCGCTGGTGTCCCGCGATCGGGTCACAGAGCTGAAGAACGGGGAGAGGTCTGTGTAAACAAACCTCTCCCCGCGCTTCCTACACTGCCTGTCACTAATTGGCTGTTCCCTGTCATCGGGAAAGCCGATCAGTGATGTCAGACGTCAGCCCCGCCCCCTAATGTAAAAAAAAAAAAAAAAAAAAAACACACACGTCACAGACCATAACCCCTCCCCTCCCCCTAGTGGTTAACTCTTCCCCTGCCAGTGTCATTGATACAGGAATCAATGCATTTAAATAGCATTGATTGCTGTATAAATGACAATGGTCCCAAAAATGTGTCAAAAATGTCTGATGTGTCCGCCATAATGTCGCAGTCACAATAAAAATCGCTGATCGCCGCCATTACTAGTAAAAAAAAAAATATTAATAAAAATGCTATAAAACTATCCCCTATTTTGTAAACGCTATAACTTTTGCGCAAACCAATCAATAATCGCTAATTGCGATTTTTTTTTTTACCAAAAATATGTAGAAGAATACGTATCGGCCTAAACTGAGGAAAAAAAATTTTTTTTTTATATATTTTTTGGGGATCTTTATTATAGCAAAAAATAAAAAATATTTTTTTCAAAATTGTCGCTCTATTTTTGTTTATAGCGCAAAAAATAAAAACCGCAGGGGCGATCAGAAGAAAAAAAGAAAGCTCTATTTGTGGGAAAAAAAGGACGCCGATTTTGTTTGGGAGCCACGTCGCACGACCGCGCAATTGTCAGTTAAAGCGGCGCAGTGCCGAATCGCAAAAAGGGGCCTGGTCCTTTGGCTGCCAATTGGTCCGGGGCTGAAGGGGTTAACTATCCAGCTGGTGATTTTTTACAATCTTTTATTTTTTCCCCCATAATTTTTTTCTGCTCATTATTCCTCAATATTTTCTTGTATTTTGTCTCGCAAAAAAAAAAAAAAAAAAATAATAATAATGCTTCGGCGGAGGTAATGAAGTTGTAAGCAGCGGAGCTTTCATTTACGCCTGCAGAGACAACATCTGACCTTGTGTGAGAAAATCCGAGCGCATTTTATTTCTCAGACAATAATAACGCAGCCTCACCTTGGCCGCGAGGTTCCCCCGGACCGCCACCTGTGGGTATATGTTCCATTAGGCGCGGCAGCGAAACGATTCAGTGCGGCGGAATTGAAAGACGCCTTCTGGCCTACAGGGCACGGCGGCTTCTGGAGCAGGTTTAGGTTCAATGTAAATGTTGCGCATTTCTCTTTCATGCCGATCGAAAAAAGGGGTTTGTAGAAATTGTAGAAATTACCTCTTGCGCTCTACACCGCGAACCTCCAAATGTACCTCCGGAAAAAAAATAAAAAAAATAAAATGAAATCTTATTTTAACCAGTTCCAGTCCGAGACCATTCTGACATTCCTCTCCTACAGTATCTCACAAAAGTAAGTACACCCCTCACATTTTTGTAAATATTTTCTTCTATCTTTTCATGTGACACCGAAGAAATGACACTTGTCTACTATGTAAAGTAGTGAGTGTACAGATCATTGAGGGAACCATGAATGCCAACATGTACTGTGACATACTGATGCAGAGCATGATCAATGATGGGGCGCAATGATTCCCAATGATACCAATAATGAAGCCCGATGACACCAATGATGGGGCACAATGTTTCCAAATGATACCAATAATGAGGCCCAATGACACCAATGATGGGGCACAATGTTTCCCAATGATACCAATAATGAGGCCCAAGGACACCAATGATGGGGCACAATGTTTCCCAATGATACCAATAATGAGGCCCAAGGACACCAATGATGGGGCACAATGTTTCCCATTGATAGTAATGATGAGGACCAACGACACCAATAATGGGGCACAATGTTTCCCAATAATACCAATAATGAGGACCAACGACACCAATAATGGGGCACAATGTTTCCCAATAATACCAATAATGAGGACCAACGACACCAATGATGGGGCACAATGTTTCCCAATGATACCAATGATGAGGCCCAATGACACCAATGATGGGGCACAATGTTTCCCAATGATAGCAATAATGAGGACCAACGACACCAATGATGGGGCACAATGTTTCCCAATGATAGCAATAATGAGGACCAACGACACCAATGATGGGGCACAATGTTTCCCAATAATACCAATAATGAGGCCCAAGGACACCAATGATGGGGCACAATGTTTCCCAATGATACCAATAATGAGGCCCAATGACACCAATGATGAGGCACAATGTTTCCCAATGATAGCAATAATGAGGACCAACGACACCAATGATGGGGCACAATGTTTCCCAATAATACCAATAATGAGGCCCAAGGACACCAATGATGGGGCACAATGTTTCCCAATGATAGCTATGATGAGGCCCAAGGACACCAATGATGGGGCACAATGTTTCCCAATAATACCAATAATGAGGCCCAAGGACACCAATGATGGGGCACAATGTTTCCCAATGATACCAATGATGAGGCCCAAGGACACCAATGATGGGGCACAATGTTTCCCAATGATACCAATGATGAGGCCCAAGGACACCAATGATGGGGCACAATGTTTCCCAATGATACCAATAATGAGGACCAACGACACCAATGATGGGGCACAATGTTTCCAAATTATACCAATAATGAGGCCCAAGGATACCAATGATAAGGCACAATGTTTCCCATTGATAGTAATAATGAGGCCCAATGACACCAATGATGGGGCACAATGATACCAATGATGGGGCACAATGATACCAATGATGAGGCCCAATGATGAGGCCCAATAAAACCAATAACGAGGCCCAATGACATCAATGATGAGGCACAATGTTTCCCAATGATAGCAGTAAAGAGGCCCAATGACACCAATGATGGGGCACAATGATACCAATGATGAGGCCCAATGATACCAATGATGAGGCCCAATGATACCAATGATGAGGCCCAATGACACCAATGATGGGGCACAATAAAACCAATGATGAGGCCCAATGATACCAATGATGAGGCCCAATGATACCAATGATGAGGCCCAATGACACCAATGATGGGGCACAATGTTTCCCAACATTATGTAGTTCGATGGGGGGTGCAGTTTGGACGAATCAGCTTCTATGGATGGCCGGTCAGTGTGTGCTTTTCTCCTGGCGTGCTCACAGAGAGGGCTTGGCGTGCCGGCTGTGGCACGCATGCCACAGGTTCTCCATCACTGCCCTAGAGAATAAAATGGTGGGTGTTGCAAATTTTTATATCGCACAATATTTGCGCAGAGGTTTTTCAAACACAGGTTTTTTTGGAAAGAATTTACTTTAACCACTTCACGTGAAATGACGTACCTGTACATCGTTTTGAGGAAGTGGTTGTACCGGGGGAAAGCCTGCAGCTGCCGTTTTTTAGAGCTGACGGTCGGCTTTCTGATGATAACAACCGATGCGGCTCAGCAGCCGCTTGGCTGTTATCATATGGAGCTGGAGGGGACGTCCCCTCCCCCCTCCCGCTTGCCTTCCACCGCTCCGCTCGGGTCCCCCGTCCCACCGTGAGACCCAAGCAACCAGCCAACACGTCCCCTGGCTGGCCGGAGAACCAAACTAAGCCGGAATCAGCTTCAATCGGGTCTCCAATGTAGTAACCGGGAAGCGACGTCACAACGTCACTTTCGGTTTACTTGGCTGCCAATGGTGCCGATTTTAAAGATCCCTAGTATTCCAAAATGCAGATTTTGGCATCTTAAAGGAGGGATTTGGGGTTTTAGACCTCTGATCCCTCCATAAAGAGTACCTGTCACCACCTAGTACTGTCACAAGGGATGTTTACATTTTACATTTAAAGAGACAGAGTAAATAAATAAAATAAATAAGAAAAATATATATTTTAAGCGCCCCCGTCTCCGGGTGCTCGCGCACCAAAGAAAACACATACGCAAGTCGCGCCCGCAAATGTTAACGGTGTTCCAATCACACATGTGAGGTATCACCGTGATCGTCAGAGTTATGCCCCGTACACACGGTCAAATTTTCCGACGGAAAATGTCCGATCGGACCATGTTGTCGGAAATTCCGACCGTGTGTGGGCTCCATCGGACTTTTTCCGTCGGAATTTCCGACGGAAAAAGTTTGAGATCCTGCTCTCAAATTTTCCGACAACAAAGTCCTATCGGACTTTTTCCGATCGCGTGTAGCGAATTCCGACGGACAAAGTGCCACGCATGCTCAGATCACATTACAAGACCAAAGCTATTGGCTACTAGCCTCTACGTAGTCCCGTCGTAGGCAACAAACGTCACCACGTTCAGAATGATCGGATTTTCCGACAACTTTGTCCGACCGTGTGTATGCAACACCAGTGTCGGACAAAATCAGTCGAAAAAAAATCAGACGGATTTTGTGGTCGGAATTTCCGACCGCGTGTACGGGGCATAAGAGCGATAACTCTAGCACAAGACCTCCTCTGTAACTCTAAACTGGTAACTGTTAAATATTTTTAAAACGTCGCCTATGGAGATTTTTAGTTTGTCATCATTCCACTAACGGGCGCAATTTTAAACTGTAACATGTTATGCCGCGTACACACGGTCGGAATTCTCGTCGGAAAAAGCTCTGATGGTTTTCCCGTCAGAGTTCCGACGGAATTTCGCTCAAACTGTCTTGCCTACACACGGTCACACCAAATTCTGACAGTCTGTAACACAGCGGCATAAAACACGTTCGACATCACTATAAAAGGGAATTTTAATGCTTCCGAGCATGCGTCAAATTGTTTCCGAGTATGCGTCTGAATTTTGCGTGTCGGAATTACATACACACCATCTGAAAATCCGACAGAAAGGTTGAAAAATTGAGAACAGGTTCTCAATCCAAAGTCCGTCGGAAAGTCCGACAGAAAAAGACCGATGGGCATACACACGGTCGGAAAATCCATTGAAAAGCTCCCATCGGACTGTTTCCATCGGAAGTTCCGACCGCGTGTACGCGGCATTAGGTATCTATTTCCTCGGTGTAACATCATCTTTCACAATACATAAAAAAATAGGGCTAACTTACATTTTTTTCCAAAAAAAATGCGTTTGAAAGACCGCTACGTAAATACCGTGTGACATAAAATATTGCAACAGCCACCATTTTATTTTCCAGAGTCTTTGCTAAAAAAATATATATATATATTGTCAGTGTCAGAACAAGTGTCAGAAATAGGCTTGGTTAATGAGTTTTTAATGAATTTTATTGTGCAAAACACAATATACCCAATATTTTGGTAAAATATAAAGGATGATGTTACGCTGAGTAAATAGATACCAAATATGTCACACTTTAACCGCTTCCCGACCGCCCACTGTATATATACGTCCTCAGAAGGGCACGGCTAGGCAAAAGGACGTGTATATACGTCCCCTTTAATTGCCTAGCCGTGGGTCGCGGGCGCGCTCGCTTCCCGGTCGGGAGCTCCGTGACCACGGGCGCGGGACCAGCGGACCCGATCGCCGCTGGTGTCCCGCGATCGGGTCACAGAGCTGAAGAACGGGGAGAGGTGTGTGTAAACACACCTCTCCCCGCGCTTCCTACTCTGCCTGTCATTGATCGGCTGTTCCCTGTCATAGGGAAAGCCAATCAATGACGTCAGACGGCAGCCCCGCCCCCTAATAGTAAAAAAAATACACACGTCACACACCATAACCCCTCCCCTCCCCTAGTGGTTAACTTTTTCACTGCAAGTGTCATTTACACAGGAATCAATGCATTTAAATAGCACTGATTTCTGTATAAATGACAATGGTCCCAAAAATGTGTCAAAAATGTCCGATGTGTCCGCCATAATGTCGCAGTCACAATAAAAATCGCTGATCGCCGCCATTACTAGTAAAAAAAAAATATTAATAAAAATGCTATAAAACTATCCCCTATTTTGTAAACGCTATAACTTTTGCGCAAATCAATCAATAATCGCTAATTGTGTTTTTTTTTACCAAAAATATGTAGAAGAATACGTATCGGCCTAAACTGAGGAAAAAAAATGTTTTTTTTTATATATTGTTTGGGGATATTTATTATAGCAAAAAGTAAAAAATATTGAATTTTTTTTCAAAATTGTCACTTTTTGTTTATAGCGCAAAAAATAAAAACCGCAGGGGCGATCAAATACCACCAAAAGAAAGCTCTATTTATGGGGAAAAAAAGAACGCCAATTTTGTTTGGGAGCCACGTCGCACGACCGCGCAATTGTCAGTTAAAGCGACGCAGTGCCGAATCGCAAAAAGGGGCCTGGTCCTTTGGCTGCCAATTGGTCCGGGGCTGAAGTGGTTAAAACTGCGTAAACCCGCGGAACGGCGACAAACTACGGTACCTAAAAATCTCCATCGGGGAGGTTTAAAATCTTTTACAGGTTACCAGATTAGAATGATACAGGTCTGGCACTGGAATTATGGGTCTCACTTTGACATTTGCGGCAATATCTCACATTGTGATCGCCGTTTACATATGTGTGCAGGGTTTTTCATTTTCTTTTTCTTTCAAAGTATTTATTGGTTTTGAACAGTAAAATAAACAGTAAGTACAATCATTGCAAAGTTATGGAAACATTTCCTCATGGCCACAGAGATGCGGGAGTGTTATGGAACGAAACAATCAACCTGGCGTTGGCACTGTCAATTCAAAGTTCCCAACCCTTGCTTGTGCGTTTGAACTGGATCATTGGGAGAAGGCCACCGGCACCCCAAATGGGAGCAATCTGTGCCCGGAGGCTTCCCCTTCGATCCCACATAATACCATTGACCTCGTGGGCGGTAAAAAACTATTAACAAGGCGTCATGTTGCTCGGCAGGGGAAGCTACGTGACTAAATATCATGCCTGGTGCAGACCAGGCTAAAAGGCCATAATCAGTCATAAAGTACTTACGAAGGGAGGAGAAAGGGAGAAGAGAGTGAAAAGAAAGAGGCACAGAGAGAGTCAGGGAAGAAGAGTGAGGTCTGGTCTTACCGGGGCGATCCAGGAGGATCTTGTCATGATGTCCTGGTCGAGCCTGGAAGCCCGGGCGCACCCACGTACAGGGACCAGGGTTCCCATATGGCTTCGAACTTCGGGACTGTGTCCGTTAATATGCTGACAAGTTTCTCCGGCGACAGGAGATCTTACGTTTGACTGTTTAATTGTATTTATTTTATTTTATTACATTTGTTTTAAAGCGGAGTTCAACCCAAAAATGGAACTTCCGCTTTTCGGATTCCTCCCAGTTGTTACATTTGGCACCTTTCAGGGGGGAGGAGATACCTGTATAATCCAGGTATTTGCTCCCACTTCCGGGCAATGCCACCATATATGACAGTTGTTTATAACTTCCTGATCAGTCTGCATATGAGTTATTTTGAGTCCACTTAACATTCTGCCATTTCACCCAGCCCTGATGAAGAGAGAATGTGTGGCTCCCGAAACACGTTGGCTGTTTTATGCCCTGCTTGAAGTAACCAGTTGCACAATAAAGAATTTGGATTCTTAAGAACTCTTAATTTGGAGATCTCTCTGACCTATTACGCTTGGATATAGACATGTGCAATTCGTTTATTTTTTTTTCGTTTTCCGTTTTTTTTTTTCATTATTTTCGTTTGTTCGTTTTCGTACGAATGAACGAATCATTCGAATCGTACGAATCCGAAAAACAACGAAAATCCGAAAAAACTAATTAGAAACAACGAATGTACTAATGAAGAAAATCCGAAAAACAAAAACTAATGAAAAAATTCGTACATTCCTAACTTTTTTTTTTTTTTGAATTGGTAATTTTCCGTGTCCCTTACAATGGTGCTGCTAAACGTGCTTCGAATGGATTGAACAAAAAAATTCGTACATTCCTAACTTTTTTTTCGATTCGTAACTTTTTTTTTTTTCGATTCGTAACTTTTTTTTTTTTTTCGATTCGTAAATTATTAAAATGTAATAATAGCATACACATTACATAAAATTATGAATTATGCTCCGATTACGAATCTACGAATGTTACGAATGTTACGAATGTACGAATAAATACGAATGCGTCCGAAAATTAAACTAACGAAAAAACGAATCAACGAAAAAATAACTCTTACGAATGTACGAATCGTTACGAATCCGAACACCGACGACTTACGAATGTACGAATCGTTACGAATCAACGGAAATGAAAAAAAAAAAAAAAAAACAAAAATTCGAAAAAAAAAAACGATTTTTTTTCGGAAACGAAAAAAAAACAAAACGAAAAAAAAAAAAAACGAATTTTTTTGTTGTGCACATGTCTACTTGGATATCTTGACTTGAGTGAATGTTCTTTCAGTGGGGGGGGCCTCGTCTTTGTGGTGAGCAGCTGAATACAGGTCAGTTGGGCTCAAATATTGACTTTGTCTACAATTTGATAACGAGTGAAAATTCATGTCCAGAGCCCCTCTTACCACGACCTCTTGGCCAAATCTTTTTCCAGTCTGCTATGTCCAAAGACTTCCCCAGATCTCTTGGAGGTGACCACGAGCCACCACTGTGACCCATAAATAAAATGTTCTTATACTGAATGACGTGCCCGGTGCACTAAGCTCCGCCATGCTTAAACAGCAGAAAAGGATGGAGAAATAGAAGTTGCCAGCGGTTATCTTCAAGCCTCCTGGCAGGCGGATGCCAATGATCATTTGACTAATTTGTAGAAAGCATAAAAATGACTTGGCTAAGCTTTTTATTACTCATTCCCAAGAACAATGAATTCACAGGACAAATCAATGTCCTGAATAAAAGATCCAAGGATCTCGCTTTATCGTCTCAAACATAAGACACAACACAGGATGAATAGTGGAAACCTGTCATCTCCAGCAGCACTTTACTATGAAGAAGACCTATTCCTGTAAATGACCCGCTTCTCATCTATTCACGTAATTGTCGTGAGAAACCTTAAGAGACCCTGTCACCTATTTATCATACAGCACAAAGTGAAAGCCCACCTTCTGACCACCTTGTACTCACCTTCATGGAGCTAACCTTCCAGTCCTTCTTCTGTGGCTGCCATTGCAAAATACCCCAGACTGCTTGGAGTCAATGCTTAGAGAGTTTGGTGACATCAATCCATCGTGTGACAGGTCTAAAATCTAGCAATTGGCAATGGGACGAGGTTCATGTGTCCCAATCTTTGAAGAACAGGGTATTTTGCAGTGGCAGCCAATCAGTGTGTCACGTACCTGACTGTGGAGCCCGAGATGACAAAGAGATGACTCTTGCGGAATTCGCATACAAGCACCCCTGGTAGTGGAGACAGGGACTGCTAGGGCAGTGGAAGGGTGCAGGTGCCAGGAAGCTGTAGTAGTGAGCTATAACTTGGAGACACAGGAGTCCTTCCAGTGGTGGTATGGAGTCTGATCACAAGCATCGTTCAGTGGCAGCAAGGCAGACCGGTGCAGAACCAGGATCGAGGTCAGAAGCAGGCAAAGGTCCGTAATGTGCTGGCGGTGGGGTACCAAATCAGGAAGTGGGGACATTGTCAGAAATACAAGCCAAGGTTGGTAACATAAGCGAGCAGCAGATATAACAGGCAGGGGTGAGCCAAGGGAGGTGTCAGACGTAGCCGGGTCAGGAGCAATGTGAGCAGACTTTCTAGAATCACAGGAACCAGAGCTGAAGACAATCCAGCACTAAGGCCAGGTAGACTCCCAGTTTAAATAGGCTTCTGAGCACCAGAATCTGTGGATGGTTACTTGGGTTTTTATGCTCATGACTCTGCACATGCACATAACAATGAGCACCTGCGGCACGGGAATGAGCACCTGCTGCACCAGATCCCGGCTGATCATACAGTGTTCCCATATCTGCATCAACCACCATCCCTGCAGACCAACTCTACTGACCCTTACCTGCCATCCAGGTCCCGCCACCCATGCTCCTCCGAGCCTCGCACACCTGTCTCCATATTCAGGTGTGTTTGGACCAGAGCCGCAAGACTTCGGTCTCCACCAAGGTGCGTGACATGAAAGCTGATTTTGTCTGGAGAGAGTCCAGAGAAGGGCAACAAAATTAATAAAGGGACTGGAGGACCTTAGTTATGAGGAAAGGTTACGAGCACTGAACTTTTTCTCTCTGGAGAAGAGACGCTTGAGAGGGGATATGATTTCAATGTACAAATACCGGACTGGTGACCCCACAATAGAGATAAAACTTTTCTGCGAAAGGGAATTTAATAAGACACGCGGCCATTCACTAAAACTAGAAGAAAAGCGGTTTAACCTTAAAGTGGAAGTAAACCCCCCTATCGTTTTCAGCCAAGGAAGCTGCCATCTTTGCCTCTGTTTAATCTTCAACTGCCACGGTGCTGCACATGTGATCCGTTATGACACCAGCCATTGGATGGTTTGACTGTTTGGTTGAGAGCACAGCCAATGTGCAGTTAACATTCCCGGCATGCCTTTTTTTTTAAACTGTTAAATCGATGGGTTTACTTCCGCTTTAAACTACGTAGAGTGTTCTTTACTATAAGAGCGGTAAGGATGTGGAATTATGATACCATATATACTCGAGTATAAGCCGAGTTTTTCAGCACATTTTTTGTGCTGAAAGTGCCCCCCTTTACTTATACTCGAGTCAAGAACTTTTCTGCAGCAGAGAATGACATTTTCTGACCCGAGTTTGGGGCCCCGTATCTCGGGGCCACTTGGTGCTAGGAACCCCCAATTTGGTGTGCCAACACTACAACATATCCAAATTTGGGGTTCCTAGCACCAAGTGGCCCCGAGATACAGGGCCCCAAATTTGTCAACTGTGTCCATCTGCAGCAATGTCATTTCAGGACCCTTTGGCTGCAGCTAGGGGGCATATAGGAATCCTTAAAGTGGTGGGACACCCTGAAAATGAAAAAATGAAAAAATATTATTTATAAAAATAAAAAAAATATTTATTTTTTTACTTACCAGAAATGGCTGCTAGGCAGATCGTCCTAATCTGCCTCCTCAGCGCCGCGGTGATCTTCTCTTCTTCCGTCTTCAGGTGAATGGGGCGCGTGTGTTATGGGAACTGTGTCCCACAACACACCACGTTCCCCATTCACAAATAAGACTCGCGCATGCGCAGTAGGAAACGGGAAGCCTTTCCCTTACTGAGGATGGCGGCGCTGGATCCGGATAGCCGAGGGACATCTCGGCCTCCGCGAACAACATCGCGGGCGCCCTGGGAGGGTAAGTGTACTTATTAAAAGTCAGCAGCGACTTTTTTTTTAGCTGCTGACTTTTAAAAAAATAATTTTTAAGGTGAAACCCCGCTTTAACTACCAAGTTTGAAGTTTAGGGGACCTATGGCTGCAAATGGGCACAGTGAGGCTGCAAATGGGCACAGTGAGGCTGCAGATGGGCATTGTTGACCTTCTTTTACACTTACAGTAGCTGCGCATTTCTCCCCCTAGGCTTATACTCGAGTCAATAAGTTTTCCCCAGTTTTTTTGTGGTAAAATTAGGTGCCTCGGCTTATATTCGGGTCGGCCTACACTCGAGTATATACGGTATATAAATGGGTATTCCCGCGCTAATATAAGATAAATGGCCCTAGTAAAGGTGCAGCAGTCACTGTGAGGGTCAAAAACTACCCAAAGGATAAATTGTAAAAAATCAATATTTGGTGATGCACTCCTAAATAGTGTTAACAAAGTCACACTACTATGGAATATGTAAACTGAACTAATAAATTCCGTAAGATAGAGTGCAAAAGTGCAGATATGATAAGTGTGCAAATATCATGAGTACTAGGGGACTCACACTGTTATAAATATGGTCACACTTATAAAAACATAATTAAACTAATAAAATGATAAAAGTCCGTACAATGAAAATAAAGTGCAAAAAACAATTGCAAATAATGGAGCAATAGATAATCCAGAAAAGTATTGTAAAATATACTTGATTAATATAAGTCCATAAAGTGAAATAAAGTGCATCAAGTGCAAATAATGAAATAGTAAACAATTCCTATAATCGATATAAAGTGCAAATGTGCAAACAAAGTGCTGTCTAGCATCAAAAAGTGATGTTGTGACTTCAATAGAGTGAAATCTTCAGTGATTTGAGTGAATGGAATCTTCAGTGTATGTTACACCGGTAGGTGTACTACCTTCTTACCTTACTGTTGTAAGGTAATCAGCGTATCAGAGTATAAGGGATGGATGATCGCACAGGGAGGGGTCCTATCCACATTCCTTTCCAAAGGTTCCAGTGTCTCTAGAGCCTGATGCCTGCTTCCTCTACTATCACCTCTCCTGGGTAAGGGTCAGGTGATGTGGATCCACTCAGGCGAACCAGCCGGGCATGTCTAGGAAAAGATTACGAAGGAAGGGACCTATATAGTGTAGTAGGTTCAATGCTGTTTTATTGTATTCACATTATAAAACATAGAGGTACTCTCATTTTAATAAGATAAAAGAATGCACATAGTAAACGAGTGCCAAACTCGCAACCTGACGTCACTTCCGGGTTCCGTCTATCCAACGCGTGTCGTCACAAATCACGTACTCATGATATTTGCACACTTGTCATATCTGCACATTTGCACTCTATCTTACGGAATTTATTAGTTCAGTTTACATATTCCATAGTAGTGTGGCTTTGTTAACACTATTTAGGAGAGCGCATCACCAAAAATATAGATTTTTTACAAGGATGTGGAATTCCCTTCCACAGGCGATAGTTTCAGCGGGGGGGGCATTGATAATTTCAAAAAACTATTAGATAAGGACCAGAACGACCACAACATACAGGAATATAAAATGTAATACTGACATATAATCACACACATAGGTTGGACTTGATGGACTTGTATCTTTTTCAGAAGACGTCATCTGTGACGAAGCGGCGTAGGGAGGAGCGGCGTGCTGACATCACCACAATACCGCGCTAGACCCGGAAGCAACGGGCAGCAAATACGAGCCGGCCGGCTTTTTATATTTACACGCTTTTTACGACTACATTCTTGTAAGTGCAATCCTTTTATTCTTTATTAAACCTTTTTGAGTGATACACTATGGAGTCTCTATACTTTTATCTCCGCATGGTACCTGCTCGCTATTACTGAGAAATTTTGTCCAGCATCCAGTGGAAATCATCCCACCTCCCCCAGAGACCCGTGGCTGGGGAAACAAGCCAAAGGCTTTTAGGATTTGGCTATCCGGTAAGAGGCTGTATTTCTCGGTGGTGGAGGCTTTCCTATCAGGCCACTATTTTCTTTGGGTGCGAAAGTGGTGTCACCAGTGGAACCTTGAGGTCCTCCTTCATGGACAATATTTGAATATGGAACTGATTCTCAGTGGCGTGTTCACATCATTTCACTGTTTAATATAAAAAAAAAATTTTGAGCGATCCTTGGTGGAATGAGCCGTTCACATTGAATGTTTTTCAATCTAATGTTCATCAATTTTCATCAGGCTATATTATTTCTTAATGTATGATGCACATATTTTATTTATTTAAGATATACTATTTTTCAATCTTTGTACGTATACATATGTTCACATATATAGCACTTTATTATTGGTGTGTTAATTCACATTTTGCAGCGCAGTCATTTTTTTCTATATATCTCTTGTATCTTTTTCAACCTTGCCTACTCTGTAACTATGTTATTTTATCTTTTAATAGTCTTAATTTTTATCTTTTTTTTTTTTTTGGTGGGAGTTTTGCTCCAGAAAGTAGCCAAAGACAGCCAGTTAGCTCCTATTTTCAGAAGTACTTTAGCAATGGTAGCCCACACATTTCCATAGTCACAGGACTCCTCATTATGTACGAGATGGTTTCTTTCCTTTTAGAATCTTCTCACTCTTCGGTAATTAAATATCACGGCGTCTGTTTTGTTGTGACATTTATATAAGCTAAACATGTTTCCCCAACAAACAGGATTTGCCGCGGCACGGAAAACACTTGTAACGCGGAATTCTTTACTGATTACCGCATTTGTTCTTTCCGACGACGGGGCTTTGCTGTTTCCTCATTAAGCCGCGCACATTTGTTAATTTTCCCCCTGAACAAATAAAACCATTTAAGCAGACAGAAAAGTATATTCAATCCGCTTCCTCTTTTTCTTCTTTTTCTTTTTTTTTCTGTCTCGGAGAAGCTTTGTGTGACTGGCGGTGCACTGGCGGGGAGCTCTGCGCCGCCGATTGACGCAGCGGGAGTTTTTCAGGTCAAGTTGGAGGTGTGGGTAGCGCTCTTGAAGGGAATGCATTCGATTCACCTGCAGGCGGCATCCCTTATTAAAGCCATTTCAGCTAATTTCCATATGTAATAAGGTCTTTCCATGTCTGATTAACAAAGCGCCGACTTCTTTAACAACACGGATAATGAGTGATTAGACTAAATGAATACAATTTTCACAGTCCACCTCTGTGTGCCCTCCATAAATTCATACCTCATTAGAAAGGGGAAAAAAAGAAAAAAATTACGGCTTGGAATAAATGTTATTTACACATTTTATTGCCATAGTGGAAGTAAAGGGGAGTAGAGCGTTTAAAGAGCTCAACTCCGGGAAACAAGTCAAATTAATCAATAAATGAAAAAACACGGGAATGGTGATAACGTCAGGAAGTCCGTTTATTTTACCTGCTTGGGAATTTTATAAAAATCTTAGAATTTGAAGTCTTCTATTGGTGCTTCTGGAAACCCTACAACCTCTGGTCACATGAGCCTGTACTATTTAATGCCTTTATAATTATTTTTTTTTATTTAGGACCTGGATCACCTGTTGGTGGCACTGTGCTTCCCAGAGTGGGAGGTTATCGTTCCGGTGTCTATCAGTGGGGTGTCTAGATTTAAACCCTATGTAGCCAACATTTAATGCATAATTTCCAACTACCATTTTTTTTTTTTAAATATGGGTCTAACCTTTGTTGTTGAATTGTGGTGCTGCTGACCTCTTTGTCAGCTCTTCGTAGTCACTTCCTGTCTACATGCATTCTATGAAGGGTGTGTGATATACTCACCTGGGACAGAGGCATTTAGAGGGGACTGAATGCTAGCCTCTTGCCTACTGATTATTGGCCCTGGATTATAAGGGTACAATACTTTTTGTGAGGCGTATGCCTGGGGACCCTTGAAGTAATGTCACTTTGGATTCAAGTCCATGTCTCCCCAAGACACACAGACTATGGGACCCCTGTATAGGGCCTAACTGCCATATTAAAAATAGTGACTGCTTCATACTGTTGGGACTCATAGCAGATGCTGATGTCATCAGCAAGCCACCTGTCTGGGGTTGTCTGCTATAATGTGTTTATTGCAAGTATGCAAGCGCCACCCGTGAGATGTTCAAAGCTTGGGATATTTTTTTTTATAACCTAACCCTGCTTTAACCACTTCAATACCCTGCACTGTCATATGACGTCCACAAGGTGGATCTCCCATCCTGGGTGGACGTCATATGACGTCCTCCCATTCCCGGCCGTCCCGGCGTCGCTCGGGACCCGGTGGGCGCGCCAGGCGGCCGCGATGTCCGCCGGGCACCCGCGATTGCCTGGGAACACAGCAGGACCGTGGATCTGTGTGTGTAAACACACAGATCCACGTCCTGCCAGCGGAGAGGAGACCGATGGTGTGTTCCCGATACAGAGGAACACCGATCGGTCTCCTCCCCTTGTGAGTCCCCTCCCCCCACAGTTAGAATTACTACCATAGGGAACATATTAACCCCTGCAGCGCCCCCTAGTGTTAAACCCTTCCCTGCCAGTCACATTTACACCGTAATCAGTGCAAACCAATCAATATATGCTTATTGCGATTTTTTTTTTACCAAAAATATGTACAAGAATACATATCGGCCTAAACTGAGTAAAAAATTCGTATTTTTTTTTTTAAAAATTTGATATTTATTATAGCAAAAAGTAAAAAATATTGTGTTTTTTTTTTTTTTTAATTGTCGCTCTTCTTTTGTTTATAGCGCAAAAAATAAAAACCGCATAGGTGATCAAATACCACCAAAAGAAACTCTATTTGTGGGAAAAAAAGGACGTCAATTTTGTTTAGGTTCAACGTCACACGACCGCGCAATTGTCATTTAAAGCGACGCAGTGCCGAATCGCAAAAAGTGCTCTGGTAAGGAAGGGGGTAAAATCCTCCGGGGGGCTGAAGTGGTTAAACTGAAGTGGCAACGAGGGTCAGTTTATGTGGTGGAATAAAAAAATCCCTTAAACGAGTCCTGTGTCCAGCAAAGTCATTTACCGATATTTCACCTTCTTCATCAAAACTTCTCCACAACTTCATCCCTGACCTGTCTAGTGTGTTCCTTGGCCTTCATGATGCTGTTTGAATGCTAGCCTCTTGCCTACTGATTATGGGCCCTGGATTATAAGGGAACAATACTTTTTGTGAGGCGTATGCCTGGGGACCCTTGAAGTAATGTCACTTTGAATTCAAGTCCATGTCTCCCCAAGACACACAGACTATGGAATCCCTGTATAGGGCCTAACTGCCATATTGAAAATGGGGACTGCTTCATACTGTTGGGACTCATAGCAGCTGATGTCATCAGCAAGCCACCTGTCTGGGGTTGTCTGTTATAATGTGTTTATTGCATGTATGCAAGCGCCACCTGTGAGATTTTCAAAGCTTGGGGTATTTTTTTTATAACCTAACCCTGCTTTAAACTGAAGTGGCAACGAGGGTCAGTTAATGTGGTGGAATAAAAAAATCCCTTAAATGAGTTCTGTGTCCAGCAAAGTCATTTACCGATATTTCACCATCTACATCAAAACTTCTCCACAACTTCATCCCTGACCTGTCTAGTGTGTTCCTTGGCCTTCATGATGCTGTTTGTTCACTAAGGTTCTCTAACAAACCTCTGAGGGCTTCACAGAACAACTGTATTTATACTGAGATTAAATTACACACAGGTGGACTCTATTTACTTATTAGGTGACTTCTGAAGGCAATTGGCTCCGCTAGATTTTAGTTAACGGTATCAGAGTAAAGGGGGCTGAATACAAATGCTCCCCCCCCCCCGACACTTTTCACATATTTATTTGTAAAAAAAATGTTGAAAACCATTTAATTTTTTCCTTCCACTTCACAATCATGTGCCACTTTGTGTTGGTCTATCACATAAAATACCAATAACATACATTTACGTTTTTGCTTGTAACACGACAAAATTTCAAGGGGTATAAATACTTTTTCAAGGCACTGTATTTCGATGTTTCGACAAGGCAAAAACTCGTCTTCCTCAGGACTTCCTCGTCCTGAGGAAGACGAGCTTGTGCCTCGTCGAGAGGTTGAAATAAGATCTTCACTGTGCATTCACCTTTCAAGACCCATGAGTGCCGCTCCCAATCTTTTGGATTATGTCTGAATATAAAATATATATAAATATATACACACAGTATATATATATATATATAAAAGCTTTAATGAGCAGGGCCCTCTGATCCCCCCTGTATTGATTTGTATTGCAAGTGTACTGTCTACCCTCATGTTGTAAAGCGTTGCGCTAACTGCTGTTGGCGCTATATAAATCTTGTATAATAATAATAATATATATATATATATATATATATATATATATATATATATATATATATTAAATAAATAGTAAATAAATATATATATATATATATATATATATATATATATATTAATATATATTTGTATATATTGATAAGTTTACATATGTGTTTCTCTGTAGGTTAAAAGGCATACACAAAAATCTTTTTTTTTTTTTTTTTTTTTCATTAATATTTGTCACCTCCTTTGACTTTGACAAATAACAGGCAAATACCCCACTGACCGAGATTGCATGTTAATTGACTGTCTACCTTACAAACTGCTTACGTTCTGTCTGAAGGCGCCCTGCGTTCATTTACATCCTTTTTGGTCTTGCTTTTCTGCCATAAATCATATTATCAGAGGCTGTTATTCTCTTTCACCAGATGTAAAAATTCATTTTTATAGACTTATAACAAATATAGTTGGATTTGTTGGCGTGGAATAGATAAGGGTGTCTGGGGAGCAGACGCTGCGCCGGGGTAATGGTTGTTATGCACAAAGCTATTGAAGAAGGCGAATGAGATAGAGCGAGGATCCCAAGGACGGAGGTTCATGGAAGCCTGGTCACAGGCAATATATCCGGGATGTCCTTCTCCGCTGTCACCAATTTACGGAGGTCAGGATGACTCGAGATTTAAAGGAGAATTAGTTATAATGATCATAATGTAAATCCAGGTTTACTAAAGTGATCTATTAGACACTAACATTGACGTAAACCCAACCGGATAACGTGGAAATGTTTGATAAAGCATATTATAAACAACTCCCATTTTTTTTTATATAAAATACAAATTTTCACGCTTTAACCACTTCCGGACCGCCCACCGTCGTTATACGTCGGCTGTTTGCAGGAGGGTATCGTTGTTATGGCAGTAGCTAGCTGCCACAACCCCGGTATCCTCTTCTTCAGTGAGCTGTCCGGTTTGAGATAAAAGTGGTCTCTGTGGCGGATTCGCCGTAAGATAACTTTTATCGGCGGCGGGAGAGGTGCCCTCCCGCTGCGTGCCGTTGCTTACCGGAGCCGTCGGTAGCGGCGGAGGCAATCAGATCCTTCCTGTGGCCTGACTTGGAGACGAGTGAGGGGAAGATGGCCCCCACCCGTCTCTATATCATTGAGGTTTTGACGTCGCTTCCGCCCATAGGTCTTAAAAGGGTAATTTATTTTTCATTTTTTTAAATGACAAAATGTTATTTTAATTTTTTTATTGCTTTTTAGGGTTAATATGAGATGTGAGGTCTTTTTGACCCCCAGATCTCATATTTAAGAGGTCCTGTCATGCTTTTTTCTATTACAAGGGATGTTTACATTCCTTGTAATAGGAATAAAAAAATTACACAATTTTATTAATTTTAAGGTAAAGAAAGGTAAAATAAATAAGAATAAAAAAAAAGAATTTTTTAACTGCTTCCCAACCGCCCACTGCATATAAACGTCAGCTGAATGGCACGGCCAGGCAAAACCACGTACCGGTACGTGGCCCTTTAATTGCCTGGCCATGGGTCGCGCACGCGCCGCCAGTCGGGAGCTCGACCCGGTCAGGAGCTCCGTGACCCCGGCCGTGGGACCAGCGGACCCGATCGCCGCTGGTGTCCCGCGATCGGGTCACAGAGCTGAAGAACGGGGAGAGGTCTGTGTAAACAAACCTCTCCCCGCGCTTCCTACTCTGCCTGTCATTGATAGGCTGTTCCCTGTCATCGGAAAAGCTGATCAGTGACGTCAGACATCAGCCCCGCCCCCTAATGTATAAAAAAAACACACACATGTCACAGCCCATAACCCCTCCCCTCCCCCTAGTGGTTAACTCTTTCACTGCCACTGTCATTTATACAAGAATCAGTGCATTTAAATAGCATTGATTGCTGTATAAATGACAATGGTCCCAAAAATGTGTCAAAAATGTCCGATGTGTCCGCCATAATGTCACAGTCACAATAAAAATCGCTAGTAAAAAAAAAAATTAATAAAAATGCTATAAAACCCCTATTTTGTAAACGCTATAACTTTTGCGCAAACCAATCAATAATCGCTAATTGCTATTTTTTTTACCAAAAATATCTAGAAAAATACGTATCGGCCTAAACTGTGGGAAAAAAAAGGTTTTTTATATATTTTTTGGGGATATTTATTATAGCAAAAAGCAAAAAATATTGCATTTTTTTCTAAATTGTCGCTCTATTTTTGTTTATAGCGCAAAAAATAAAAACCGCATGGGCGATCAAATACCACCAAAAGAAAGCTCTATTTGTGGGAAAAAAAAGACGCCAATTTTGCTTGGGAGCCACGTCGCACGACCGCGCAATTGTCAGTTAAGGCGACGCAGTGCCGAATCGCAAAAAGGGGCCTGGTCCTTTGGCTGCCAATTGGTCCGGGGCTGAAGTGGTTAAACGCGCCCCGTCCTGACGAGCTCACGTGCAGAAGCGAACGCATACAGAGTAGCACCCCCATATGAAAACGGTGTTCAAACCACACATGTGAGGTATCGCCGCGATCACTAGAGCGAGAGCCAGCATTCTAGCACTTGACCTCCTCCGTAGCTTAAAACATGCAACCTGTAGAATTTTTTAAACGTCGCCTATGGAGATTTTTAATGGTAATAGTTTGTCGCCATTCCACGAACGGGCGCAATTTTGAAGCGTGACATGTTGGGTATCAATTTACTCGGCGTAACATTATCTTTCACAATATAAAAAAAATTGGGCTAACTTTACTGTTGTCTTATTTTTTAATTCAAAAAGTGTATTTTTTCCAAAAAAAGTGCGCTTGTAAGACCGCTGCACAAATACGGTGCGACAGAAGGTATTGCAACGACCGCCATTTTATTCTCTAGGGTGTTATAAAAAAATGTACAATGTTTGGGGGTTCTAAGTAATTTTCTAGCAAAAAAAAAAAACTGATTTTAACTTGTAAACAACAAATCTCAGAAAGAGACTCGGTTCTTAAGTGGTTAACACTGACGGGGTGGAGTTTGGCTTCAATTTGTTAGTGTAACTAAATCTCCTAGTGCATCTAACCCTCCCCTCCCCCCAGACTGGCAATGCTGCTGTCCAAAGGTGCCCCCTGTGCTCCTTCATCCATAGTGGGGGAGCTATAATTCAGAAGGTATGATACTATCAGTTGGTGTACAGTGCACCCCAACCAAACGTGCATTACAGCTCCTTACTAGAGATTGTAGACCTCGGTTTTACAGATGGTTATAAGGCGCCTAGGGGGGTAAAGGTCACCCTCTGACCCATCAGCTTCTTCTGCCAGAGCCAGTAAAGATTGTACCACCAAGGTCGCTCAAAGATGAGATATGAAGGACACTCTCATGTGGCGTTCCTACGGGCTTACAAAAACTTGGTCCCGACTATCCAATGAGGTCCATGTGCATGAAGACATTACGGTCATAGGCCCCGCCCTGATAATAGAGCAAAAGCAGCTTCACATGCATATGTGACTACAATAGGTGTTCCTATGGGCTTACACAAAACTTTGTCCCGACCATCCAATGAGGTCTATGTGCATTAAGACGTCACCTGACGAAATGCATAGGGCGGGGCCTGCGAAGGTGATGTCTTCACGCACGCAGACCTGATTGGATGGTCGGGACCAAGTTTGTGTAAGCCCTTAGGAACGCCATTTGTAGTCACATATGCTTGTGAAGCTGCTCTTGCTCTATTATAGGAAGGGGCCTGTGACGGTGACGTCTTCACGCACATGGACCTCGTTGGATAGCCGGGCCAAGTTTTTGTAAACTTGTAGGAATGCCACATGTGAGTGTTCTTAATGTCTTATCTATGAGCGACCTTGGTGGTACAATATTTACTGGCTTTGGAGGAAGAAGCTGATTGGTTGAGGGAGACCTTAACCCCCTAAGCGCTGTATGACCATCTATAATACAGAAGTCTACAATCTCTGGTAAGGCCAGTCAAGTTCCTCCACCACAAACTCGCTCATCATCTTTATGGCCCTTGCTTTGTGCACTGGTGCTCAATCATGTTGGGAGCATAAAATTGTCCAAAATGTCTTGGTATGCTGACGCTTAAGAGTTCCCTTCACTGGAACTAAGGGGCCAACCCCAAGCCCTGAAAAACAACCCCACACCATAACCCCCCCCATCCACAACATTATCCCCTCTCCCCCACACCACAATCCCCCTCCCCCCACACCATAATCCCCCCACAACATTATCCCCTCTCCCCCCACACCATAATCCCCCCTCCCCCCACACCATAATCCCCCCACAACATTATCCCCTCTCCCCCCGCACCATAATCCCCCCTCCACCAAATGATTTGGACCAGTGCACAAAACAAGGTCCATAAAGACATGGATGAGCGAGTTTGGGGTGGAGGAACTTGACTTTGCCTGCAGAGTCCTGACTATAACCCAATAGAACACCTTTGGGATGGATTAGAGCGGAAACTGCGAGCCAGGCCTTCTCGTCCTACATCAGTGCCTGACCTCACAAATGCCCTTCTGGAAGAATGGTCAAACATTCCCATAGACACACTCCTAAACCTTGTGGACGGCCTTTCCAGAAGGGTTGAAGGTGTTATAGCTGCAAAAGGTGGGTCAACTCAATATTGAACCCTATGGACTAAGACTGGGATGCCATTAAAGTACATGTACGTGCAAAGGCAGGCGCCCCAATACTTTTGGTAATATAGTGTAGCTCTTATGACATTCTGTTCTGGATGCAGAGGAGGTTGTAAGTTATTTTGTATCTATTGCAATAGAAAATACCAATGAGTATCACACAGCCCTGGCTGGACCTCCAAATAGTCCCGGGAAGTGATCTGTTCTCTTTCCAAGGTCTGTCAATAAGAACCGGCATTTTACAATTTACATACATTTGTAAGAAACTCCAGATCTTCTTTGATGATAAAGCGATATAAATAAATAAATAAAAGAACAAACAAAAGAAGAATAGATCAGTTAGTATTGCGCTTTTGATTGCGGGCGCCCTGCGTTGATGTAATCTGTTTCCAGATCAATGGAAATAATTATGAGAAGGTTCAGCTGTGACTAATACTGTCCTTCCAATTACTGCAAAGCCCGATCCCCCTCTTCTTATCTCCCTAAATGTCATTGAATCCATCATTTCTTTTATAGAATTCCCCCCTTGGTGCCAAGCTTTTTAACTTAAAGCAGAGCTCCACCCAAAAGGGGGAGCTCCACTTGTCTGCCTCCTTTGACAGGTACCCGCTCCCACTCCTGGCTCACTTTCGGAAGTCCCACCCACCCCTTCCTTCCCCTGCAGCCTTCTTGGACACTTCACAGGTCCCAGCAGACTCATTCACAAAGAGCAGCATGCTCTGCGCATGCGCAGTAGAAAGCCAGCTGTTAAGCTGCAAGGCTTCACAGCCGGTTTCCGTTCGTCAAGATGGCCGCGCAAGCACCCAATAGCCGATTGGAGAATCGGCTCGGGTAAGGACATGGCGGGCTCCCTGGACAGGTAAGTGCCGTAATATTAAAAGTATTTGTAGCTGCTGACTTTAAATATTTTTTTTTTAAATTTACCAAAAGAAAGAGCTTTCTTTGGGTAGTATCACCTCTGGCTTTTTTTATTTTTTGTGCTACAAATTAAAAACGACCGAAAATTTAGAAAAAAAAAGGTTTTCTTTGTTTCTGTTATAACATTTTGTAAATAAGTAGGTTTTCTCCTTCCCAATACACGCGGCCTTCAGTATATCGCTCCCGAAGGGCCTGGTATGTACTGGGGGGGGGGGGACCCACACTGTTTTTTTCAATGATTTTTTATGGATATTACCAGGATCTGGCAATACATTACAGCCGTGAGCAATTTTAAATTACATTTTTTCCTTTAGAAATGTCATTTTGCTGCAGTACTGTTCTAAACATGGGGAAAATGTGCTACTTTACAGGCAGACTAAGGGGACCCCCCAGGCAAGATATTTATAGGAATATCTAATTTTAATTGTTTCATTTTAAGCATTATTACAATCACTGCTCCTGAAAAAAACGTTTGTTTTAAAAACTTTTAATTGCATTGATACATGTCCCCTGGGGCACTTCTTATGGCAATAACTTGCATATAAGCCTTTAAAATTAGCACTTTTGATTTTTCACGTTCGTGTCCCATAGACTTTAACAGTGTTTTTGTCTGTGCGCAAGTTTTGGTGCGAACCGAACCGGGGGGTTCAGCTCTTCCCTACTGGTTATAAGTAAGGGTATACAACCACTTCAAAGGGCTCTGCCGGGAGGTGGCAGAAAGGAGCTAATTTACTATAATATACAAAGTAATATAATTTATAAAACATATATATATCTATATAGATAGATGGATATATATATATCTTTATATAGATATATATATATATATATATATATATATATATATATATATATATATATATATATAGATAGATAGATAGATATAGATATATATATATATATATATATATATATATATATATATATATTTCAATATATATATATATCTATATATCAATATATATATATATCTATATATAAATGTAATTTGGTTGTAGTAACATGCGCCAACTGATTTCTGCAAAGTGTGGGTTGTAATGACAGGTCCTCTTTATTCCAGGCTTTACAACACATGCCATTCGGTGTCTTAATCCTAAAACGTATATTTACACTGAAGTTAAATCAGTAATCGGTAAAGCGGCCGGCATTAATCTCTGCGGGTTTTTCACAAATATCATAATTCCTTCCATAAATATTTTATTGAATAGACCCAAACAAGGTCTACAGAGTGCGATAACAATTGCCGTTACTTATTTATAATGTGCGCCACGGTGCCGCGCAGGCAACTTATACGCTTCCCATAAAACGCTTCTAAAAACACTGAAGATTGTTGTGGAGTGGTGGGAGGACGTGGGCAGAAGAGCTGACGCTCTACATAGAGTAGAAAGATGTCATTAATGGCTGTGGTTGGCAGTAAAGGTGGTTTCAGGGTGAAGGATAGAGATTTATGCGATCGTTATTATCACACGGGTCAATCAGTTGATTTTTTGTTAATGGTTCTTCATTATAGAATTCCTTCTTTACCATCCTAGGGGGGTGAGATGGATTTGTAATATGAAGCCGGCAGGAGAGGCACAAGAGCTTGTAATCAGTCAGAAAAACTTTAGTTAACAGCTGTGGTAATGACGATAATCAATACATTCATTATTGATTAGTGTAACAATAACCACTTCAGCCCCGGACCAATTGGCAGCCAAAGGACCAGGCCCTTTTTGCGATTCGGCACTGCGTTGCTTTAACTGACAATTGCGCGGTCGTGCGACGTGGCTCCAAAACAAAATTGGCGTCCTTTTTTTCCCACAAATAGAGCTTTCTTTTGGTGGTATTTGATCGCCCCTGCGGTTTTTATTTTTTGCGCTATAAACAAAAATAGAGCGACAATTTTGAAAAAAATTCAATATTTTTTGCTTTTTACTATAATAAATATCCCCAAAAAATATATAAAAAAACTATTTTTTTCCTCAGTTTCGGCCGATACGTATTCTTCTACATATTTTTGGTAAAAAAAATCGCAATTAGCAATTATTGATTGGTTTGCGCAAAAGTTATAGCGTTTACAAAATAGGGGATAGTTTTATAGCATTTTTATTAATATTTTTTTTTTTTACTAGTAATGGCGGCGATCAGCGATTTTTATTGTGACTGCGACATTATGGCGGACACATCGGACATTTTTGACACATTTTTGGGACCATTGTCATTTATACAGCAATCAATGCTATTTAAATGCATTGATTCCTGTATAAATGACAGTTGTAGTGAAGGGGTTAACCACTAGGGGGAGGGGTTATGGGCTGTGACGTGTGTGTTTTTTTTTACATTAGGGGGCGGGGCTGACGTCTGACGTCATTGATCGGCTTTCCCGATGGCCGGGAACAGCCAATGAATGACAGGCAGTGTAGGAAGCGCGGGGAGAGGTTTGTTTACACAGACCTCTCCCCGTTCTTCAGCTCCGTAACCCGATCGTGGGACACCAGCGGCGATCGGGTCCGCTGGTCCCGCGGCCGGGGTCACGGAGCTCCTGACCAGGTCGCAAGCGCGCCGCTGGCAGCACGCACGCGACCCACGGGCAGGCTTTAAAAAATCACGTACCGGTACGGGATTTTGCCTGCCCGTGCCATTCTGCTCACGTATATGTACATGAGGCGGTCAGGAAGCGGATAAATTGGATACTAGATGAACGTGGACAGGATTGATTCAATGATTCAGTTCTGGATGAAGCCAGTGCAAAAGTCCTTCCATCCCACCTAAAATAACTACAAAGTTCCATTAAAAATATTCCTTACATCTCCACCTTTTATCCTTGAGTCCCAGTTTAGTGACTTTGTCTAGGCTGAGATGATGTCATCAGTCTGCTGCAGGCAGAAGAAATCATTTTCTCAGTCTCCCCTTCACCAGTGATCATATTGGAACTTTGTTGGAGGGTCAAAAGAAAGAGGTGATCACTCAGATTGTACATTGTAACTTTGTCAGAGGGTCAAAGGTGAGAGGCTGCAGCAGGGGCTGATCCTTGAACCTGAAAGCAACATTTTGGATTGCTGCTCAGGTCCCCAAATCCGGTGGACTTACACTGTAGGTGCTGGTATGGGGAAATGAGCTCACCCTAGCTCTTCATATACTGGAGAAAGGAAGTCCCTATTGCCACACTCCAGGGAAACCCGATGATCATACAAATGAAAGCAGCCTCAGCCTAGCTCTCTCCAGGCTCCACCCCCTAATGCATTTCTCCTCACCTTCGGGGGTTAGTCATGGAGGTGACTATGACCAAGCCCCGAGGGTAGGACGAAACGCGTTGGTGGGTATGGCCTGAATGGAGTAAGGCTGAGGCAGCTTTCAGCGCTGTAGCCACCCCCTGTTCAGGCGTCCGGCCCCTTTTCAGGCGCCTGAATTACAGCGGCGGGGGGTGTTTTTGAAGCACCTGATTAGAGCCATAGGCTCTAATAGGCTTCAAAGAAGGTGCACTGCAAGCACAAAACATTGCGCTCTCAGTGCACCCAGGTGTGTTAGAAAAGTAAATTTACACTGTTATACAAGCTGTACACTCACTACTTTACATTGTAGCAAAGTGTAATTTCTTCAGTGTTGTCACATGAAAAGATAGAAGAAAATATTTACAAAAATGTGAGGGGTGTACTCACTTTTGTGAGATACTGTAAAGATCATGTTTTATTTATATATTGTGTATATATATATATATATTGGTTCCACCCCCTACCCACTTTCCAAGACCACCTTTTTTTTAGAGAAGACAAGAAGCATGTAACATTTGTTATACTTCTTACCTTAGCTATTTTGTTGTGGGTGGTACATTGTTGCTGGGAGGATCTATTGTTGCTGGCTGCAGGGGACCTATTTTACTGCTTGTCTTGTTATCATTAACAAGTTTCATACAAATTAGTTAGTACCACAAATGTTACATGCTTCTGTCTTCTCTAAAAAAAAGGTGGTCTTGGAAAGTGGGTAGGGGTGGAACCAAAGAATGGTGCTTGGAGGTGTGTAGGGGGTGGAACCAAGGAACGGTACTCGGAGGTGGGTAGGGGTGGAACCAAGGAACGGTGCTCAGAGGTGCATAGCGGTTGAAACCAAGGAATGGGGATGTGGGTAGGGGGTGGAACCAAGGAACAGTGCTCGGAGGTGGGTGGGGGGCAGTGTTAATTTTGGCAGCAAATTTCGATTTAGTCTTTAAACGTTTTGCACATGCACTACAGACCAGTGGTAATTTTGATATTGAATTTTAATTTAGTTTTAGTCATACTCTTTTGAGTTTTAGTAGATGAAATTAACACTGGTAGGGGGTGGAACCAAGGAAAGGTGCTCAGAGGTGGGTAGGTGGTGGAACCAAGAAATGGTGCTCAGAAGTGGGTGGTGGGTGGAACTAAAGAATGGTGCTCGGAGGTGGGTAGGTGGTGGAACCAAGAAACAGCGTTCGGAGGTGGGTGGACATTGGACCCAAGGAACGGTGCTCGGAAGTGGGTAGGGGGTTGAACCAAGGAATGGTGCTCGGAGGTGGGTATGGGGTTGAACCAAGGAACAGTGCTCGGAGGTGGGTAGGGGGTGGAACCAAGGAATGGTGCTCGGAGGTGGAACCAAGGAACGGTGCTCGGAGGTTGGTAGGGGTGGAACCAAGAAACAGTGCTCAGAGGTGGGTAGGAGGTGTAACCAAGGAACGGTGCTCGGAGGTAGGTAGGGGGTGTAACCAAGGAACGGTGCTCGGAGGTGGGTAGGGGGTGTAACCAAGGAACGGTGCTTGGAGGTGGGTAGTGGGTGAAACGGTGCTTGGATGCGGGTAGAGGGTGGAACCAAGGAACGGTACTAGGACTTGGGTGGGGGGCAGTGTTCATTTTGGCAGCAAATTTTGATTTCGTTTTTGAAAGTTTTGAACATACACTACAGACCAGCATTAATTTTGATATTGAATTTTAATTTAGTTTTAGTCATACTCTTTTGACTAAAATGCCATTTTAGTTTTAGTCGTGTTTTGGTCCACTAAAATAGATGAAATTAACACTGGTAGGGGGGGGGGGGAACCAAGGAAAGGTGCTCGGAGTTGGATAGGTGGTGGAACCAAGAAACGGTGCTCAGAGGTGGGTGGTGGGTGGAACCAAGGAACCGTGCTCGGAGGTGGGTAGGTTGTGGAACCAAGAAAAACAGTGCTCGGAGGTGGGTGGACGTTGGAACCAAGGAACGGTGCTCGGAAGTGGGTAGGGGGTTGAACCAAGGAATGGTGCTCGGAGGTGGGTATGAGGTGGAACCAAGGAAAGGTGCTAGGAGGTGGGTATGGGGTGGAACCAAGGAACGGTGCTCGGAGGTGGGTAGGGGGTGGAACCAAGGAACGGTGCTCGGGGGTGGAACCAAGGAACTGTGCTCGTAGGTTGGTAGGGGTGGAACCAAGAAACAGTGCTCAGAGGTGGGTAGGGGGTATAAACAAGGAACGGTGCTCGGAGGTGGGTAGGGGGGGTGTAACCAAGGAACGGTGCCCGGTGGTGGATAGTGGGTGGAACGGTGCTTGGATGCAGGTAGAGGGTGGAACCAAGGAACGGTGCTAGGAGGTGGGTATAGGGTGGAACAAAGGAACAGTGCTCAGAGGTGAGTAGGGGGTGGAACAAAGGAATGGTGCTCGGAGGTGGGTATTGGATGGAATGGTGCTCAGAGGTGGAACCAAGAAACGGTGCTCAGAGGTGATTAGGGGGTGGAACTAAGGAATGGTGCTCGGAGGTGGGTATGGGATGGAACAGTGCTTGGAGGTGGGTATGGGGTGGAACCAAAAAAACAGTGCTTGGAGGTGGGTATGGGGTGGAACCAAAAAACGGTGCTTGGAGGTATGTATGGGGTGGAACCAAAGAACGGTGCTCGGAGGTGGGTATGGGGTGGAACCAAGGAATGGTGCTTGGAGGTGGGTAGGGGGTGGAACCAAGGAACGGTGCTCGGTGGTAGATAGTGGCAGAGAGAAGGGAGGACTTGGAAAAGGAGAGTTTCTGCATCTACTGTATTCTCTGAGAAAAAAAGCCCTGGCAGGAATAAATACTTGGTGGTAGCAGTTTGAAATTACCAAATAGTGTTCAGAACTAAAATAATAAAAAGTTTCCACTTTAAGACATTCAACTCATCATCACTTTAACTTCCTTCAGTCCTGGTAAAATAATAAGAGACGAAAGACAGGAGCGTGGAAAGGGGCAAACAGCACAAATGGACAAATAAGACCAAAGAGGAGCGTGGATGGCAAGACGGATGGCACGGTGGGAGGACAGGGTCCAGACAAATAGCCGGAACGAGGGTCTCTCTTCCCCGGATATCGCTAAGGTAAGAAGTATAGACGCGGCTCAATGTCCCCTATGGGAGCCAGCGTTGTCAGACCGGCCCTGCTGCTAAAGCAATTCTATAATCTATTGGGATTGAAAATAGATTTGTTTGTGAATTCACTGTGTGTGACTTGCCTCCAGTTCTCCAGTATCGATCGTCGGTGTGAAACGCTGAGCGGAATAATGAACGCCTATAAATATGCAAGCGAGGTGTCTGCAATGATCCTGATCCTCTGCTCTAGTCATCTTATTTAGTCTGTCTTTCGTAAACGTTTTCTGGTCATAAAATATATTTTCTGCAGATTTTTACATTTTTCTGTGTTTTAGGACCTATTTGCTATTATGTCCTCTTGGTCGCACCCACTTTTCACACCTTTACATGTGCCATCGGTCGGCAGTAACCGGGCCCCTGCGTGTACTGATGGCAACTAAAATACATAGTTTACCATTTTTTATTCTTATTTGGGTTGGTGGTTGGCTTGGGTTTGGTCCGAACCCATCCGAACCTGGAAAAAGCTTTCAGTTTCGGGCCAATCAGCTGTTGGCAAGGGATGATGTCATGAGCTACTCATATTCAAAGGGGTGGGGTTGCTCATGACAACATGTGACATCATTGACCTAAGATATCCACATAGCCAATGTCATTGATCTAATATGGCCATGCGGGCCATAATAATAGGGCCAATCAGCTGCTGGTTGGGGCAGGGCCGTCTTTAAGGCAGAGCAAAAAGGGCAGCTGCCCTGGGCACTGTGACTGTTGTGGGGCCCAAACCAGCTGCCTCATACCTGCCAACCATCCCAGTTTAAATCCCCTCGTACTTGAGGTTTTAGTTTTGTGCTGTGTCCTGATATCTCAGTGTGAAGTTCTGTTACTAATGCTGCCCAGCTCTGCCCTATTGTTGTGTACAGATGATTCACCTGCAGACCCTGTGTTTACATGTAAATACTGCCATTGTTATGTAAATAGCAGTATCCGCAATCACCTATACTGAATGCTGCCCACTGGGGAGGTAAAGGGGCCTGCTTGAAAGTCCTGCCTACAACTGTGGTCATTAAGCTTGCCATCAGCCTGTTCTAGAAAGGTAAGAAAATTAGTGGGGGAGGGGGGTAGTGTGGGGTGTACAGAGGTAGGCAGAGAAGTTATTACAGTTTGGGGTGCACAGGTGAGCAAGGAGGGGATGTATGGAGGTAAGGAAGGTGGGTGCAAAGATGAGCAGAGGAGGCAGGTAGAGTTAAAGGGGAGGGGGATTGGAGTGGAGAGGATGGGGGAGGTTTGGGGTGCAGAGGTTAGCATCAATTAATGGCACTGCTGTGTATCTGCTAAAGGGCAGCATGTTTCTGTGGTGTCAGGAAAGCGATTTTGCATGCATTCCCAACACACAAATGTGAACGCAGGCTAAATGTCTCAGTTACATTGGTGGTCAGGGTAAATTTTCTCATTACATTGGTGCTTGGTGTAGAATTCTTTCATTCACACTAGTGGCCAGTGTGAATGTCCCCCCTACATTGGTGGTCAGTGTAAATCCCTTCTTACATTGGTGGTTACTGTGAATGCTTCTATTACATTAATCATCAGTGTAAACCTCTATTACATTAGAAGTCAGTGTAAACCCCTATTACATTAGTGGTCAGTGTAAACCCCCTATTACATTAGGGGTCAGTGTAAACCCCCTATTACATTAGTGGTCAGTGTAAACCTCTATTACATTGGTGGCCAGTGTTGAAACTTCTCTTTATATTGGTAGTCAGTAAAAAAATCAGCATTGCCATTGATCACACCCTCCCCTCCCCCCAGCACTGCCACTGATCCTAGGAGTCCAAGGATCCCTAGGAGTTTTCTGTCTATTAATGGGTCCCCTCACCTCCCCAGTTAATGATGTGCAGGCAGTGAGAAAATGATGTGCTGTAACCTCTAGCAACCAATCAGTAAGCAGTAATGATGTGCAGTAACCAATCAGTGAGCAGTATTGATGTACAGTAATCTCTAGCAACCAATCAACAAGCAGAAATCTTGTGCTGTAACCTCTAGCAACTAATCAGTGAGCCGTAATGTTTGCTGTAACCTCTAGTAACCAGTCAGTGAATGGTAATTATACACTGTAACCTCTGGCAACCAATCGCAATTGCTGCCTGATCTGATTCAGTAAACTGATTTTGAGTCTAGCTGCTATTTATTGTATGTCTCAGAGCAGGTGGAGAGCGAAGCTGCATGGGGGGGCCCAAGATTTTTTTTGCCCAGGGTCCAATCAATAGTAAAGACGGCCAGGGTTGGGGATGATGTCATAACTATCCCAGTCCTATTGTATACATTAAGCTGTGGGGTGGGGATGCTTGTGACATCATTGACCTAATATGACCACATGGCCAATGCAGTTGAACTAATATGGCCATGTGGGTCTTATTGATTGACCCAACCAAGTGCCAGTGTGGGATGATGTCACAAGAATCCCCACCCCTTTGTATACATCCAGCTGCAGGACATAGATGCCTATGACATCATTGACCTAATATGGTTATGTGGGCCTTATTAATAGTGCCAATCGAATGTTGGTGGGGGATGATGTCAAGACCTTTGTAAACGTTCAGCTGCAGAGTGGGGTTGCTCATGACATCATTGACCTAAGATGACCACATGACCAATGCCATTGAACTAATATAGCAATGTGGGTCTTATTGATAGAGCCAAACAAGTGCCAGTAGGGGATGATGTCACAAGCATTCCCACCCCTTTACTTACATTCAGCTGCAGGACATAGATGCTTGTGACATCATTGACCTAATATGGCTATGTGGGCCATATGAATAGGGCCAATAAGCTGCTGACGGGGTTGGTATCGCAATTAACCCAGCCCCATTGTATATGTTCAGCTGCGGGAGACCCTTGTCCTGCTAGTGACATCATTAATTTAAGATGACTGCATGACCAATGTCATCTAATATAGCCATGTAAGCCATATTAATAGGGCCAATTAGCTGTTGGCGGGGGATGAAGTCATGGGCATTCCCACCCCTTTGTATACAGTCAGCTGTGGGGGACACTTGTGGCATCTTTGACCTAATATGGCCACATGGCCGATGTCCTTGATCTAATATGGCCATGCAGACCTTATTCAGATAGCCAATCAGCTGCTGGCGGAGAATGAAGTCACAAGCATTCTGGCCCCTCTGAATATGTCAGCAGCAGGGCAGGGATGCTAGTGACATCCTTCACCTACTATGGGCACATGGAAAATGTCATTGATCTAATATGGACACAGCAGTGATGTAGAAGTCTTCAGAAATAGTGGGGTAATAGATCCTAGGACACAGCAGTGATGTAGGGGTTCCCAGGACACAGCAGTGATGTAGGGGTTCCTAGGACACGGCAGTGATGTAGGGGTTCCCAGGACACTGCAGTGAAGTAGAGGTTCCCAGGACACCGCAGTGACGGAGGGGTTCCCAGGACACCGCAGTGATGTAGGGTTCCAAGGATACAGCAGTGATGTAGGGGTTCCCAGGACAAAGCAGTAATGTTGGGGGTCATAGGACACAGCAGTGATGTAGCGGATCCTAGGGTCCTAGGACACAGCAGTGATGTTGGGGGTCCTAGGACACAGCAGTGATGTAGGGGATCCTAGGACACAGCAGTGATGTTGGGGGTCCTAGGACACAGCAGTGATGTTGGGGGTCCTAGGACACAGCAGTGATGTAGGGGATCCTAGGACACAGCAGTGATGTAAGGGGTTTCTAGGACACGGCAGTAAAGTAGAGGTCCCAGGACACCGCAGTGACGTAGGGTTCCAAGGATACAGCAGTGATGTAGGAGTCCTAGGACACAGAAGTGATGTAGGGGGTCTCAGGATACAGCAGTGATGTAGAGGTCTCAAGATACAGCAGTGATGTAGGGGTCCTAGGACACAGAAGTGACATAGGGGTCTAAGGGTTCCTATGACACAGAAGTAAAGTAGGGTTCCTAGGACACAACAATAATGTAGAGGTTCCCGGGACACAGCACTGATGTAGGGGTCTCAGGAGACAGTAGTGATGTAGAGGTCTCAGGATACAGCAGTGATGTAAGGATCTCAGGATACAGCAGTACCGGAGCAGTCTCAGGACTAAGGATGGGCCCGGTGCTCGATGCGAACCCACGGACTTGTAGTGTGTTCGTGGCAGGCAGGCAGAGCTCCTATATTTTGTTACCAGAAGCACCTATAGGACTTGTAGTGTGTTAGTGGCAGGCAGGCAGAGCTCCTATATTTTGTTACCAGAAGCACCTATAGGACTTGTAGTGTGTTAGTGACAGGCAGGCAGAGCTCCTATATTTTGTTACCAGAAGCACCTATAGGACTTGTAGTGTGTTAGTGGCAGGCAGGCAGAGCTCCTATATTTTGTTACCAGAAGCACCTATAGGACTTGTAGTGTGTTAGTGACAGGCAGGCAGAGCTCCTATATTTTGTTACCAGAAGCACCTATAGGACTTGTAGTGTGTTAGTGACAGGCAGGCAGAGCTCCTATATTTTGTTACCAGAAGCACCTATAGGACTTGTAGTGTGTTAGTGGCAGGCAGGCAGAGCTCCTATATTTTGTTACCAGAAGCACCTATAGGACTTGTAGTGTGTTAGTGACAGGCAGGCAGAGCTCCTATATTTTGTTACCAGAAGCACCTATAGGACTTGTAGTGTGTTAGTGGCAGGCAGGCAGAGCTCCTATATTTTGTTACCAGAAGCACCTATAGGACTTGTAGTGTGTTCGTGGCAGGCAGGCAGAGCTCCTATATTTTGTTCCCAGAAGCACCTATAGGACTTGAAGTGTGTTAGTCCCATCACACACACAGAGCTATATTTTCTTCCCAGAAGCACCTATAGGACTTGAAGTGTGTTAGTCCCATTACACACAAAGAGCTATACTTTGTTCCCAGAAGCACCTATAGGACTTGAAGTGTGTTAGTCCCATTACACACACAGAGCTATATTTTCTTCCCAGAAGCACCTATAGGACTTGAAGTGTGTTAGTCCCATTACACACACAGAGCTATATTTTCTTCCCAGAAGCACCTATAGGACTTGAAGTGTGTTAGTCCCATTACACACACAGAGCTATATTTTCTTCCAGAAGCACCTATAGGACTTGAAGTGTGTTAGTCCCATCACACACACAGAGCTATATTTTGTTCCCAGAAGCACCTATAGGACTTGAAGTGTGTTAGTCCCATTACACACACAGAGCTATATTTTGTTCCCAGAAGCACCTATAGGACTTGAAGTGTGTTAGTCCCATCACACACACAGAGCTATATTTTGTTCCCAGAAGCACCTATAGGACTTGAAGTGTGTTAGTCCCATTACACACACAGAGCTATATTTTGTTCCCAGAAGCACCTATAGGACTTGAAGTGTGTTAGTCCCATCACACACACAGAGCTATATTTTCTTCCCAGAAGCACCTATAGGACTTGAAGTGTGTTAGTCCCATTACACACACAGAGCTATATTTTCTTCCCAGAAGCACCTATAGGACTTGTAGTGTGTTAGTCCCATTACACACACAGAGCTATATTTTCTTCCCAGAAGCACCTATAGGACTTGAAGTGTGTTAGTCCCATCACACACACAGAGCTATATTTTGTTCCCAGAAGCACCTATAGGACTTGAAGTGTGTTAGTCCCATTACACACACAGAGCTATATTTTCTTCCCAGAAGCACCTATAGGACTTGAAGTGTGTTAGTCCCATTACACACACAGAGCTATATTTTCTTCCCAGAAGCACCTATAGGACTTGAAGTGTGTTAGTCCCATTACACACACAGAGCTATATTTTGTTCCCAGAAGCACCTATAGGACTTGAAGTGTGTTAGTCCCATCACACACACAGAGCTATATTTTCTTCCCAGAAGCACCTATAGGACTTGAAGTGTGTTAGTCCCATTACACACACAGAGCTATATTTTCTTCCCAGAAGCACCTATAGGACTTGAAGTGTGTTAGTCCCATTACACACACAGAGCTATATTTTCTTCCCAGAAGCACCTATAGGACTTGAAGTGTGTTAGTCCCATTACACACACAGAGCTATATTTTCTTCCCAGAAGCACCTATAGGACTTGAAGTGTGTTAGTCCCATTACACACACAGAGCTATATTTTTCTTCCCAGAAGCACCTATAGGACTTGAAGTGTGTTAGTCCCATCACACACACAGAGCTATATTTTGTTCCCAGAAGCACCTATAGGACTTGAAGTGTGTTAGTCCCATTACACACACAGAGCTATATTTTGTTCCCAGAAGCACCTATAGGACTTGAAGTGTGTTAGTCCCATCACACACACAGAGCTATATTTTCTTCCCAGAAGCACCTATAGGACTTGAAGTGTGTTAGTCCCATTACACACAAAGAGCTATACTTTGTTCCCAGAAGCACCTATAGGACTTGAAGTGTGTTAGTCCCATTACACACACAGAGCTATATTTTCTTCCCAGAAGCACCTATAGGACTTGAAGTGTGTTAGTCCCATTACACACACAGAGCTATATTTTGTTCCCAGAAGCACCTATAGGACTTGAAGTGTGTTAGTCCCATTACACACACAGAGCTATATTTTCTTCCCAGAAGCACCTATAGGACTTGAAGTGTGTTAGTCCCATTACACACACAGAGCTATATTTTCTTCCCAGAAGCACCTATAGGACTTGAAGTGTGTTAGTCCCATCACACACACAGAGCTATATTTTCTTCCCAGAAGCACCTATAGGACTTGAAGTGTGTTAGTCCCATTACACACACAGAGCTATATTTTCTTCCCAGAAGCACCTATAGGACTTGTAGTGTGTTAGTCCCATTACACACACAGAGCTATATTTTCTTCCCAGAAGCACCTATAGGACTTGAAGTGTGTTAGTCCCATCACACACACAGAGCTATATTTTGTTCCCAGAAGCACCTATAGGACTTGAAGTGTGTTAGTCCCATTACACACACAGAGCTATATTTTGTTCCCAGAAGCACCTATAGGACTTGAAGTGTGTTAGTCCCATCACACACACAGAGCTATATTTTCTTCCAGAAGCACCTATAGGACTTGAAGTGTGTTAGTCCCATTACACACAAAGAGCTATACTTTGTTCCCAGAAGCACCTATAGGACTTGAAGTGTGTTAGTCCCATTACACACACAGAGCTATATTTTCTTCCCAGAAGCACCTATAGGACTTGTAGTGTGTTCGTGGCAGGCAGGCAGAGCTCCTATATTTTGTTCCCAGAAGCACTTATAGGACTTGAAGTGTGTTAGTCCCATTACACACACAGAGCTATATTTTCTTCCCAGAAGCACCTATAGGACTTGTAGTGTGTTAGTGGCAGGCAGGCAGAGCTCCTATATTTTGTTACCAGAAGCACCTATAGGACTTGTAGTGTGTTCGTGGCAGGCAGGCAGAGCTCCTATATTTTGTTCCCAGAGGCACCTATAGGACTTGAAGTGTGTTAGTCCCATTACACACACAGAGCTATATTTTCTTCCCAGAAGCACCTATAGGACTTGAAGTGTGTTAGTCCCATTACACACACAGAGCAATATTTTCTTCCCAGAAGCACCTATAGGACTTGAAGTGTGTTAGTCCCATCACACAGAGCTCCTCTATTTTCTTTGCATAAGCACCCACAGGACTTCTAGTGTGTTAGTGGCATCACACAGAGCTCCTATATTTTCTTTGCAGAAGCACCTATAGGACTTCTAGTGTGTTAGTGGCATCACACAGAGCTCCTCTATTTTCTTTGCAGAAGCACCCACAGGACTTCTAGTGTGTTAGTGGCATCACACAGAGCTCCTATATTTTCTTCTCAGCAGCACCCACAGGACTTCTAGTGTGTTAGTGGCATCACACAGAGCTCCTATATTTTCTTTGCAGAAGCACCTATAGGACTTCTAGTGTGTTAGTGGCATCACACAGAGCTCCTATATTTTCTTCTCAGCAGCACCCACAGGACTTCTAGTGTGTTAGTGGCATCACACAGAGCTCCTATATTTTCTTTGCAGAAGCACCCATAGGACTTCTAGTGTGTTAGTGGCATCACACAGAGCTCCTATATTTTCTTCTCAGCAGCACCCACAGGACTTCTAGTGTGTTAGTGGCATCACACAGAGCTCCTATATATTCTTCTCAGCAGCACCCACAGGACTTCTAGTGTGTTAGTGGCATCACACAGAGCTCCTATATTTTCTTTGCAGAAGCACCCATAGGACTTCTAGTGTGTTAGTGGCATCACACAGAGCTCCTATATTTTCTTCTCAGCAGCACCCACAGGACTTCTAGTGTGTTAGTGGCATCACACAGAGCTCCTATATTTTCTTTGCAGAAGCACCTATAGGACTTCTAGTGTGTTAGTGGCATCACACAGAGCTCCTATATTTTCTTCTCAGCAGCACCCACAGGACTACCGACTACAATGGCTGGAAGACCGCCAAGGGGAGGCAGAGCGTGCAGAGCCAAGAACACAGGGCAGACAGTCTCTGTTTCTAGTGGACGTGGCCGTGGACGTGGACGTGGTCGTGCATCGTCATCAGCACGTGGCCATGGGACACGCGCGTCTTTGTTTTCGGCAGCTGGACATGTGGAGCCGCATCATGCTGAAGGCTTGGTAGAATGGATGACCAAGCCCTCCTCATCCTCCTCATCCTCTCTCACCCAGGCTCAGGGTACTGACAGAGCATCATCAGCCCCCCCTTCCCTAGACCCACCATGTCCTCCTGAGGAGTCCCCCGAACTCTTTGAGCACAGTGTTGGGTACATGCTCCAGGAGGATGCCCAACGATTCGAAGGCTCGGATGACGATACCCAGCTTGAGGAATCTGGCAGTACAGTTCCACCAGCTGCAGCTTACTGCCAGGTTTGCTCTAGTGGTGAAGAGGGAGGGGATGATGAGGTCACTGACTCCACGTGGGTGCCTCAAGGGAGAGAGGATGAGGAGGAGGACGAGGAGGAGGAGGATGCGGCGTCACATGTCCAACGAGGCAGGATGCCCCCTGGAGGCCAGGTAGAGGCCAGCACAGCAACTGTACAACACCGCAGAGCTCCGCCTGTGCAGGGCGCTGCCTCTGCACGTTATCAGAAAAGTTCTTTGGTGTGGGCCTTTTTTGAGACGAGTGCAGCAGATCGCACCACTGCTATTTGCAATATTTGTCTCAAGCGTATCTCGCGTGGCCAAAACATCAGCCGCTTGGGCACGACAAGCATGACCAGACATATGGCGACCTGCCATGCAGCTCGTTGGCAGGCACACATAAAAGACCCACACCAAAGAACTAAGCGGACCTCTCCTTGCTCCTCCTCAGCTGGGATCTCCATCCCCACTACACCTTCAGTCCTCTCTGAAAGCTGCTCTGAGAGGACTGAAGGTGTAGAATTCGGTGTGTCACAACCAAGTACTTGCAGTACACCGACGTCCGAATGCAGCAGGCAAATTTCCCTGCCCCAGCTGCTGGACCGTAGAAAGAAGTACACTCCCAGCCATCCACATGCCCAGCGGTTGAATGCTAGCCTTGCTAAATTGCTAGCACTTCAACTGCTGCCTTTTCAGTTGATAGACTCGGCCCCCTTCCGTGAGTTTGTTCAATGTGCGGTTCCTCAGTGGCAGGTTCCCAAACGCCACTTTTTCTCGCGGAAGGCGATTCCGTCTCTCTACCGGCATGTGGAGGGCAATGTCCATGCCTCGCTGGACAGGGCGGTCAGCGGTAAGGTGCATATTACCGCTGACTCATGGTCCAGCAGGCATGGACAGGGACGGTACCTTTCTTTCACGGCCCATTGGGTCACTCTATTGGCAGCTGGGAGGGATGCAGGACAAGGTGCAGTAGTGTTGGAGGTTGTTCCGCCACCACGCCTCCAAAACGCGACTACTGCTACTGGTTGTGACACACCTCTCTCCTCCACCCCCTCCTCTTCTTCTTCCTCCAGTGCTCTGTCCTTGGAACCAGCGGTGCTCCGTAGGCGTACAAGGGGCTACGCAAGTACGCAGGCAAAAAGATGCCATGCCGTGCTTGCGCTGGTGTGTTTGGGGGACAGGAGCCACACTGGGCCAGAGGTTCTGGCAGCTCTGCAGGGGCAGGCCGAGAGGTGGTTGACGCCACGTCAGCTTAAGCCAGGAATGGTCGTTTCTGACAATGGCACCAACCTCCTCTCCGCCCTGCGACAGGGGCAGCTCACCCATGTGCCCTGCATGGCTCACGTCCTCAACCTGGTGGTGCAGCGGTTCTTGGGCAGGTTCCCAGGCTTACAGGATGTCCTGAGGCAGGCCAGGAAAGTCTGTGTGCATTTCCGCCGATCTTATAATGCCAGTGCTCGGCTGACTGAGCTGCAAAAGGAGCTGAACCTGCCCAAGAACCGCCTAATATCTGACATGCCCACCAGGTGGAACTCAACGTTGGCCATGCTGCAGCGACTGCACACGCAGCAGAGGGCCATCAATGAGTACCTTTGCGACTACGGCACCAGGACAGGGTCAGGGGAGCTTGGGTTTTTTTCCCCACGTCAGTGGAGCATGATCAGGGATGCATGCACTGTCCTCTCACCATTTGAGGAGGCCACGAGGATGGTGAGCAGTGACAGTGCATGCATCAGTGACACTGTCCCTCTTGTCCACCTGTTGGAGCATACGCTGCGTGGGATAATGGACAGGGCACTTGAGGCAGAACAGAGGCAGGAAGAGGAGGACTTCCTTGCCTCTCAAGGCCCCCTTTATCCGGACAGTGTTCCTTCTGTCCCACCCATCACACAGGAAGAGGATGAGGAGGAGGAGGAGGAGGAGGAGGATTGTGTGAGCATGGAGGTGGAGCCTGGCACTCAGCATCAGCAGCAGCAGTCTTTTAGGGATGATGTACAGTCCCAACAAGCCAGTGGACTTGTACGTGGCTGGGAGGAGGTGGCTGGCGATCATGTCATCCTCAGTGACCCAGAAGACTCCGGACCGAATGCCTCAGCTAACCTACGCTGCATGGCCTCCCTGATCCTGCAAAGCCTGCGGAAGGATCCTCGTGTTCTTCGGATCAAGGAGAGGGACCATTACTGGCTGGCCACTCTCCTTGATCCGCGGTACAAGGGTAAGGTTGCGGACCTTATCTTGCCGTCGCAGAGGGAGCAGAGGATGAGACATCTCAGGGAGGCCTTGCAGAAAGGTCTGTGCAACGCGTTCCCAGAAACTGGGAGGCTACAAACTCCTGGTCCTGGGCGACGAGTTGCTGAGGCTTCGGTCAGTGGCAGAAGGAGCGGTGGGGAAGGTGGACGTCTGACCGATGCGTTCAGACAATTTTTTTAGTCCGCAGCCCCAAGGTATGATCGGTTCCAGCAACCATCGCCAGCGTCTGATATACATGGTGCAGGAATACCTTGGGGCAAGGTCAGACTTGGACACCTTTCCCACCGAAAATCCTCTGGCTTACTGGGTCCTGAGGATGGATCACTGGCCAGAGCTTGCACAGTATGCAATTGAGCTACTGGCCTGTCCTGCCTCCAGCGTTCTTTCCGAACGCACATTCAGTGCTGCTGGAGGATTTGTGACTGATCATAGGGTGCGCCTGTCCACCGCCTCGGTTGATCGACTGACATTCATCAAAATGAATCAGTCTTGGATCACCACCAGCTACCAGGCACCTGAGGCGGATATAACCGAATAATTTTTAATGTCACATCCCTTCAAGACTGCCTATGCTGATGCTGAGTGACTGTCCTCTTATGTTCACTGACTATCCTCTTCCTCCTCCTCAATGATCCATGCCACAGCACCAGTGCCTAAGGCACAATTTTTCAGCCCCTGTTTAACAGGGGCGTGTACTTACAATTTTTTAAAAAAATGCTTCGCAACACGTGTGACTGCTGTGCTCCAAGTACAGTCTCTGTGAGGGCCGTGTTGCAGTGTTGTGGCACCAGCACCAGTGCCTAAGGCACAATTTTTCAGCCCCTGTTTAACAGGGGCGTGTACTTACAATTTTTTAAAAAAATGCTTCGCAACACGTGTGACTGCTGTGCTCCAAGTACAGTCTCTGTGAGGGCCGTGTTGCAGTGTTGTGGCACCAGCACCAGTGCCTAAGGCACAATTTTTCAGCCCCTGTTTAACAGGGGCGTGTACTTACAATTTTTTTAAAAAAATGCTTCGCAACACGTGTGACTGCTGTGCTCCAAGTACAGTCTCTGTGAGGGCCGTGTTGCAGTGTTGTGGCACCAGCACCAGTGCCTAAGGCACAATTTTTCAGCCCCTGTTTAACAGGGGCGTGTACTTACAATTTTTTAAAAAAATGCTTCGCAACACGTGTGACTGCTGTGCTCCAAGTACAGTCTCTGTGAGGGCCGTGTTGCAGTGTTGTGGCACCAGCACCAGTGCCTAAGGCACAATTTTTCAGCCCCTGTTTAACAGGGGCGTGTACTTACAATTTTTTAAAAAAATGCTTCGCAACACGTGTGACTGCTGTGCTCCAAGTACAGTCTCTGTGAGGGCCGTGTTGCAGTGTTGTGGCACCAGCACCAGTGCCTAAGGCACAATTTTTCAGCCCCTGTTTAACAGGGGCGTGTACTTACAATTTTTTTAAAAAAATGCTTCGCAACACGTGTGACTGCTGTGCTCCAAGTACAGTCTCTGTGAGGGGTTGCAGTGTTGTGGCACCAGCACCAGTGCCTAAGGCACAATTTTTCAGCCCCTGTTTAACAGGGGCGGGTAATTACAAATCTTGATCTAATAGTTCACAGCAGGGCCCATTCCTGCGCCCACCAAGAGTAACTATGAGGGCCTACAGTCTTGTGGCAACACCGTCCACCACCACCGCCAAAGGCCCAATTTTTCTGCCCTGTTCATCAGGTGCTTGCAATTACAAATCTTGATCTAATAACTCACAGCAGGGCCCATTCCTGCGCCCACCAAGAGTAACTGTGAGAGCTTACAGTCTTGTGGCAAAACCGTCCACCACCACCACCCCCAATTTTTCTGCCCTGTTCAACAGGTGCATGCAATTACAAATCTTGATCTATTAACTCACAGCAGGGCCCATTCCTGTGCCCACCAGTCTTGTGGCTACACCAACATCTAATAGGGCAAATTTCTGCAGAGTATATACGCCAGGCCCCTACTTTCAAACATCCAACTTACAAACGACTCCTACTTGCAAATGGAAAGAGAAAACAGGAAGTGAGAGGAAATCTACCCCTAGGAAGGGAAATTCTATCCTGTTAGATTTAATTTGGGAAAAAGGTATCTCCTCTCTACTGATACTTTATCACCAATCCTTGTTTCAATTAAAACCCCACTTTTCCAAAAACATTTATCATTGGGACGGAAAGTGAGGTGACATGTTCTGAACAGATGTGCAAAGACAGCAAATGTTACAGGGGTGATAACCCCTCCCTATGTTCTCCAAAAAGCTTAAAAATAGATTTTTTTGGGATGGAGCTACACTTCATAATGTACCTGTTCAGATTCTACTTAAGATCAAACCTAAAGCCGCAAGTGGTTTTAAATGGCTTCTTTTTTTTCCTTTACAAATGTCATTTTGTGCAAGGACAGTTCTAAACACGGGAAACACATGCCACTTCACAGGCATACTTTGGACACCCCCCAGGTACCATATTTAAAGGAAAATGTCACTTTTTTTTTTTTTTCACATTAAAATGACTGCTCCCGAAAAAACGTCTTTTTGCATTGATATATGTCCCCTGGGGCAGGACACAGCAGTGATGTAGGTTTCTCAGGACACAGCAGTGGTGTATGGGGTCACACAGGACACAGCAGTGACGTAGGGTTCCAAGGATACAGCAGTGATGTAGCGGTTCCCAGGACCCAGCAGTGACGTAGAGGTCCTAGGACACAGCAGTAAAGTAGGAGTCCTAGGATACAACACTAATGTAGAGGTTTCCAGGACACAGCACTGATGTAGAGGTCTCAGGACACAGCAGTGATGTAGAGGTCTCAGGACACAGCAGTGACATAGAGGTCTTGAGATACAGCAGTGATGTAATGGATCCTAGGACATCAATCTAATATGGACACAGCAGTGATGTAGAAGTCTTCAGAAACAGCAGTTAGGTAGAGGTTTCAGGACACAGCACTGATGTAGGGGTCCCAGGATACAGCAGTGATGTAATAGATGCTAGGACACAGCAGTGATATAGGGGTTCCCAGGACCCAGCAGTGACGTAGAGGTCCCAGGACACAACAGTAATGTAGGGGTTCCTAGGACACAGCAGTGATGTTGGGGGTCCTAGGACACAGCAGTGATGTACGGGTTCCTAGGACACAGCAGTGATGTACGGGTTCCTAGGATACAGCAGTGATGTAGGGGTCTCAGGATACAGCAGTGATGTAGGGGTCTCAGGATACAGCAGTGATGTAGGGGTCTCAGGATACAGCAGTGATGTAGGGGTCTCAGGATACAGCAGTACCATAGCGGTCTCAGGACACAGCAGTGAAGTAGAGTTCCCAGGACACAGCAGTGAAGTAGAGTTCCCAGGACACAGCACTGATGTAGGGGTCTCAGGATACAGCAGTGATGTAGGGGTCTCAGGACACAGCAGTGATGTAGGGGTCTCAGGATACAGCAGTACCATAGCGGTCTCAGGACACAGCAGTGAAGTGGGGGTCTCAGGATACAGCAGTGATGTAGGGGTCTCAGGATACAGCAGTGATGTAGGGGTCTCAGGATACAGCAGTGATGTAGGGGTCTCAGGACACAGCAGTGAAGTAGAGTTCACAGGACACAGCAGTGATGTAGGGGTCCCAGGACACAGCAGTGATGTAGGGGTCCCAGGACACAGCAGTGATGTAGGGGTTCTTAGGACACAGCAGTGAAGTAGAGTTCCCAGGATACAGCAGTGAAGTAGAGTTCCCAGGATACAGCAGTGATGTAGGGGTCCCAGGATACAGCAGAGAGGTAGGGGTCAAAGGATAAAACAAAATCATGTAGCAGGGAACACAGGTATCTGACACTCCCAGAAGTGTCAAAAGTCAAGGAGTCTGACAGTTTGCAACAATTTGACTGAGGAATCGCAACAGGGTCACTTTAAGCCTATACAGTATTTAAAACTAAAACTCTGAATAATAGATCTAATGCCCATAGCAATGATATTCCTTGAAGAAGCTGAAAGATCAGACCTTCCTGGTTGGCCACTGGAGGAAACAGGTGCACTTTTGTCCCAGTTTTCTTATGCCCCGTACACACGGTCGGAAAACCCGACCACCAAATCCATCGGATTTTTTCCGACGGATTTAGTCCGACACTGGTGTTGCGTACACACGGTCGGACAAAGTTGTCGGCAAATCCGATCATTCTGAACGCGGTGACGTTTGTTGCTTACGACAGGACTACGTAGAGGCTATTAGCCAATAGCTTTGGTCTTGTAATGTGATCTGAGCATGCGTGGCACTTTGTCCGTCGGAATTCGCTACACACGATCGGAATTGGTGTGATCGGACTTTGTTGTCGGAAAATTTTTAGAGCAGGAGATACAACTTTGTCCGTCGGACAATCCGATGGAAAATGTCCGATGGTGCCTACACACGGTCGGAATTTCCGACAACATTGTCCGATAGGACAGAATCCATCGGAAAATCCGACCGTGTGTATGGGGCTTTAGTCAAGTTCTGAGAACCCAAATCTCTGCTCTCTGTAGCTCTCATGGTAAAGAGTATATCATCTCCTGTAAGGCAGAAAAATTAGAAGGGAGCACAATGGGTAATAAATACAATTCAAAAAAGTTCTGCCGTACAATATCATATTTTGTCAGGTGGGAACAGTTACCATTTAAGAATATATTAAATCGCTTTATCATTCATGTATGGAACCTACAACTACTCTCCAGTCATTCTCATGTTTATCAAGAGTATCATCACTGGTCTCCAAATAGGAGGAATATTTTATGGGAATGACATCACCGCTCTCCAGATATAAGCCGTACGCTACAGGGGTGACATCACCGGTAGGGATGAACAATCTGGGCAAAGTTCAGTTCACTGGAAACCCAGCTGGAAGTTCACAAACCTCGACCACAGCGCCAAATTCCACTGAGGTTTATAGGATTCACGTACCAATGCAAGAAAAATGTTTTTAAAAATACCTTTCAGTGAGGAGAGGGTCTGTTAATGCAGCTTAAAGGGTAACATTTAGACATGTGCACAACAAAAAAATTTGTTTATTTTCGTTTCGGTTTTTTTCGTTTCCGAAAAAAATTTGTTTATTTTCGTTTCGTTTTTTTCGTTTCCGTTGATTTGTAACGATTCGTAAATTCGTAAGTCGTCGGTGTTCGTATTCATAACGATTCGTACATTCGTAAGAGTTATTTTTTCGTTGATTCGTTTTTCTGTTAGTTTAATTTTCGTTCATTCGTTTATTCGAAATTCGGACGCATTCGTAGTTATTCGTACATTCGTAACCTTCGTAGATTCGTAATCGGAGCATAATTCATAATTTTATGTAATGTGTATGCTATTATTACATTTTAAGAGACACGGAAAATTACGAATCGAAAAAAAAGTTACGAACGCCATTGTAAGAGACACAGAAAATTACGAATCGAAAAAAAAAAAAAAAAAAAAACAGTTACGAATGTACGAATTTTTTCGTTCAATCTATTCGAAGCACGTTAAGCAGCACTATTGTAAGGGACACAAAAAATTACCAATTCAACAAAAAAAAAAAGTTACGAATGTACGAATTTTTTCGTTCATTTTCATTTTCGTTGTTCCTGTTTTGGTTTTTCGGATTTTTTTCATTCGTACATTCGTTGTTTCTAGTTTGTTTTTTCCAGGTTTTTCGTTATTTTCAGATTCGTTCGATTCGAACGATTCGTTATTCGTTAAAATTTTTAGCGAATTGTTCGTTCATTCGTACGAAAACGAACGAACGAAAATAACGAGAAAAACGAAAAAAAAACGAAACGAATTGCACATGTCTAGTAGCATTAAAAATACACAAATGTATTAAATAAGGTGCTCTGGAGATGGCCTAAAGCTGTACATGAAATTACGGAACAATGGGCTCCATTCAGACAACCAGATCTCATGCAGTATACACAGTATCTCACAAAAGTGAGTACACCCCTCACATTTTTGTAAATATTTTCTTCTTTTCATGTGACAACACTGAAGAAATGACACTTGTCTACAATGTAAAGTAGTGAGTGTACAGCTTGTATAACAGTGTAAATTTGCCGTCCCCTCAAAATAACTCAACACACAGCCATTAATGTCTACACCGCTGGCAACAAAAGTCAGTACACCCCTAAGTGAAAATCTCCAAATTGGCCCCAATTAGCCATTTTCCCTCCCCGGTGTCATGTGACTCGTTAGTGTTACAAGGTCTCAGGTGTGAATGGGGAACAGGTCTGTTGGATTTGGTGTTATCGCTCTCACTCTCTCATACTGGTCACTGGAAGTTCAACATGACACCTCATGGCAAAGAACTCTCTGAGGATCTGAAAAAAAAAGAATTGTTGCTCTACATGAAGATGGCCTAGGCTATAAGAAGATTGCCAAGACCCTGAAACTGAGATGCAGCACGGTGGCCAAGACCATACAGCGGTTTAACAGGACAGGTTCCCCTCAGAACAGGCCTCGCCATGGTCCACCAAAGAAGTTGAGTGCACGTGCTCAGCGTCATATCCAGAGGTTGTCTTTGGGAAATAGACGTATGAGTGCTGCCAGCATTGCTGCAGAGGTTGTAGGGGTGGGGGGTCAGCCTGTCAGTGCTCAGACCATACGCTGCACACTGCATCAAATTGGTCTGCATGGCTGTCATCCCAGAAGGAAGCCTCTTCTAAAGATGATGTACAAGAAAGCCTACAAACAGTTTGCTGAAGACAAGTAGACTAAGGACATGGATTACTGGAACCACGTCCTGTGGTCTGATGAGACCAAGATAAACTAATTTGGTGTCAGATGGTGTCAGGCGTGTGTGGGGGCAACCAGGTGAGGAGGACAAAGACAAGTGTGTCTTGCCTACAGTCAAGCATGGTGGTGGGAGTGTCATGGTGGTGGGAGTGTCATGGTCTGGGGCTGCATGAGTGCTGTCGGCACTGGGGAGCTACAGATCATTGAGGGAACCATGAATGCCAACATGTACTGTGACATACTGAAGCAGAGCATGATCCCCTCCCTTCAGAGACTGGGCCGCAGGGCAGTATTCCAACATGATAACCACCCCAAACACACCTCCAAGACCACCACTGCCTTGCTAAAGAAGCTGAGGGTAAAGGTGATGGACTGGCCAAGCATGTCTCCAGACCTAAACCCTATTGATCATCTGTGGGACATCCTCAAACGGAAGGTAGAGGAGAGCAAGGTCTCTAACATCCATCAGATCCGTGATGTCATCATGGAGGAGTGGAAGAGGACTCCAGTGCAACCTGTGAAGCTCTGGTGACCTCCATGCCCAAGAGGGTTAAGGCAGTGCTGGAAAATAATGGTGGCCACAGAAAATATTAACACTTTGGGCCCAATTTGGACATTTTCACTTAGGGGTGTAATCCCTTTTGTTGCCAGCGGTTTAGACATTAATGGCTGTGTGTTGAGTTATTTTGAGGGGACAGCAAATTTACACTGTTATACAAGCTGTACACTCACTACTTTACATTGTAGCAAAGTGTCATTTCTTCAGTGTTGTCACATGAAAAGATAGAAGAAAAGATTTGCATAAATGTGAGGGGTGTACTCACTTTTGTTAGATATGTTTTCCCGAGAACCACATGCAATCCTGAAAATGGCAATTCACTACTGCTTTATAGGGTATATATCGCATAAACAAAAAACGTTTGGTAAATACCGCATAAAACAGGAGTGAAAGTCAATTCAGAAAAAATAAAAACAAAATTGCATAAATAAAATAAGTAAATAAGTAGTGGTTCCAGCATTTGATATTTTAGGAACATCCTTAACAACCAGTAAACAACCTGGTTGTTAAGGAGTGGGCGGCCGCCGCGGCCATAACAACCGATGAGTCATTAGCTGTCATTGTGGTTCCCCTCTGACAGTAAAAATAACAATTAAAAAATCAGGAAAAAAACTGCGTGGGATCCCTCCCCCCTCCCCCCTCCTAAATCTATATTAGGCCCTTCGTGTCTGGTATGGATTTTAAAGAGGATCCCATGCCATTTTTTTTTTTTAATTACCAGACCCTGTATTGTATGGTGATTTATGTATATTTTATTGAAACCATGATATGTATGTCTACCCCTTCTATTTTATATTTGTAATACAATTTATATACTTTTATCTTACCAACTCCACTACTTTTCTGTTTGGTGTGACCTTTGCCTCCAAAGTCCCGGAGGAATTCCTTGTTTGCTTCTTGTGAAGGACTGGGGAGGGGAACCCCAAATTTTCTTTATTTGTATTGCTGGCATTTTTTTTTTCTTTTTACTTTTTATCTGTCAGTAGGGAAGCCCGCTGACAGCTGATGACTTATTAATTGTTAAGGATGCGGCGGCCGCCCACCCCTTATCAACCAGCTGGTGACAGCCTGTGGTAAGGATGCCAGATAAGGCATGCTGTATTTTAGTATCGTTTTTTTTGTAAATACTAAAAAACGTTTTGCCAAATGGTATGCGGGATCTTACCGTATACTCGGATGTGGTAAGATACCGCTTTGTGAATGGAGCCCAATATGACCTAAAGTGGTTCTAAAGGCAGAAGGTTTATTTACCTTAATGCATTATATGCTCCTTTGGTTGTGTAGAGAAAAGTCCAGTGTCATGTGAAAAACCTTGTGGCTACTGATCCCAGCACCACCTCTTCAGGCACTGCCAGCCTGCCTGGCTGCAGCTGCCCCTCTCACTAGCCCTCCTGGCTACTTCTCACAGTCATCCCAGAATGTCTCACTTACCAGACAGGAGGCTGTCTTCTACCTGGAGATCTCCCAGACGTGCTGACTCTCTCTTTCTGCTGTACTCACACCTGCTCTCTTTCCTCTGGACAAGACTTTCACGTATGTTGTAAGAGGGATCCCTCCAGCACCCGAGCCCCAGGCCTAAGGGCACCCCCCCCCCCCAGACTAGGGGGCTACCATCAGGGGCCACCGACAGCCTCCTCAGCACTCCATTTCCATCTTCCACCCAACTCTCCCTGCTGGGCTGACCCTGAGTATTTATGAGATGGCCTGCCCCCTGCCAGCCCACTTTGCTGGAGATTGGCTGGGGCCTTCGTGAATACTCGAGGCAGCTCCTCCTAACCTCCCTCCCATTCTTCTGGAAGTTTCACCAAAGTTCCAGAAGTAGGGAAGTACCAGGGGTGCTGCCTGCTGAGTCATAAAGCATCCCTGAGTCACTCACCCTGACCCAGATTAAAAACACACGCTTGGCTGCCAGCCAAGCCTAAATTTACCTAAACTACAAAAAAAAAACTATGTACAACCTAGCACTGTAAACTAGAGGGTGCTACAATAGCAATAGAGAGGCTCCTACCATCTAGCAGGGCAGGTATACAAGCAGATGACATGGATTCACCCGAGGTGCGGGGTCTAAAAACACCTGTATTCATCAGAGCTCCTGATGGTGGAGATGGGTTTTGCTGTGTGTTAGTACCAGGTCACGGTACTCAGGATTGCCCCCCAGCCTTAGGTGAGCAAGCCAGGATCCAGTAACAGATATAGACGGTAGGGAACAAGCAGAAGCATAGCCAGTAAACAAGCCAAAGGTTTGTAACAAGTGGTGGCAAGCATGGGCGTCCGCAGGTAGGGGCAAGGGGGGTCAAGTGCCCCCCCCTGGAATTAGGGATCGGATCTTAAATTCGGCACAGTTGTGTCTCTATAGAGGTGCCGCACCCGGGTGCCACCCACCAGTGGGGTGACACCATTAAGGTGCTGTCAAGTGTAGTGTGACTTTGGGCTCTTTTCCCTGCTCAGTCCAGCAGAGAACTTGGCGGTGCTGTGACGGAAGAATGGTGAGCTGCGGGCTATCAGAGGTTTCCCCCCCCTCGCCCCACCCATTCTTCTGTCAGGGAGAAGAGACGGCAGCTCTCACCAGGTTCCCCACCCAGCTTCCTGCCCTGCTCCGTTCCTTCCCTATTGGCCAACTGAGGGCCAATCAAAGGCGACTAATAGAGGCAAGCTTCATGGGACAGGTAGTCCCAAAAGATTGGCGGCTCCATTTTCCACAGGGAGGAGGCTACAGCTCGATCAAGAGAGAGATTGAGAGACTGCAGCCTGGAAAGAAGCTGAGGGAGAGAGTGCTACAGGACGAGGAGTGTGCTGGGCGGAAGCCAGAGAGAGAGCCTGCCAGGGCCACAAAAGAGAGTCATGCTGTCCAGCACCACCAGAGAGAGAGCCACACTGGCCATTATCACCAGAGAGAGAAAGACTGAGCCACTACCAGGGTACAGACATGCTACACTACTGACCAGTGTCGCCCCCGGGGAACCCAGAGTGAACGATCGTCCAGCCGGAGTGATCACTGCTATAGTTTCGCTGGGTCTGGTAAGAGAGCCTGTTGGCCATTACCCATTACTTATCCTAGGGACTGTAATACGTCTGCAGACTCTGACCATAATAATGTGATAATGATATTGTCGAAAAGGGGCGGTGCATGGGTGACCCTAAAATTATGCCCCCCCCCCTGAAAAAAGTTCTGCGGACGCCCATGGTGGCAAGTTGGGATCAAGCAGAAGCGTAGTCAAGGAACAAGCCAAAGGTCAGTAACGAGCAGTAGATACTGAGCAGATACCATCAGAGCAAAGATACTGATGGCAGCAAGAGTGGAATGAGTGAGATATTGGCTGAAAAGACCAAAATAATCTGCCAAACAGGAAGGGCAAAGGCAAGACTTAAAAAAAGAAGTTCATGGGAGGAGCAAAGGGTTCAAGGTTCAAGAGAAACAAGACACAAGGCATGGTCTAAGGAATCAAGCATTAACCTGTCTAGCATGGCTCAGCAAGAAGAGGCGGAGGTTGCAGGTTCAGATCCGGGCCCTGACACTTGTCCTCGGAGCATATATAGAGAGCCTCTCAAAAACACTGTTCCTGATTGTATTCAGACCTGTTGCAGTACTATTTTACTCTCCGAAGGCGAATCTAAGATTCCATTTCTACATATTCCCTTCCCATTACAGACTTATACTGTATTTAGAATATTCCTGAGCTTTGTAAAAGGTCTAATGAGGACACTTAAGAGAAATATGCTATTGAATTTACGGCTCAATTTCTTGGACTGATTGGTGAACGGGGGATGGTGGGGAAGGGATTCTGAGTTATGTCTCCACTTTATGCGAATCGTAAAAACAAAATCCCTTTTCAGAAGTTTGCGTGCTGAGAGCTTGTAACGTGAAGGAAAATGATCGAGTTGTACATCTTCGAGTGCTGAAAACCTGGGATTCCCTTTATATCAACTCTGTTACTAATCCTACTTTTTTTTTTTTCTGTGGATGAGGATTTTTTTTCTAATAGCTACCCGAGGGAACGCAGTGGGGATATTTTATTGGTTTTTATCGAAGAGAGTCACAAAAGGAGCACGCGCTCAGCTGTGGGTGTGATAAAAGATTCATAGGAGAACAAATAAATGAAACATTCCTCAGAAAAATGGTTGCATGTTGGTATTTCAAGGCTTTCTTTTTTTAAGAACTCTGCCTGAGCCAGTTGCAAGCTTAAGGGTTGGCGGGCGCGCGGTATGCGCATGTACGCTACAACATGTTCTTACAAGGCATTGTGCTCTTCACTTTTGTTTTAAAAATTCTTTAGTTAACCCTTTGCTCAAGATGGCATTGAAATGCATTTTTTTTTGTGCATCGTGTTGCATAAAAATCTGTAATTTTATGCAACGCACATCGAAGCACTTGTATCATCTAAACAGGGAACATAAAAGACAATTGTTACAGATCGACACAACTCAACGCTAAGGATAGACTGTGGGCATTTTTGTGGGGTCTTTGTATTTGTCTTGTAGACCTGATGAAGGGGGCGGCACATTTGGTGCCGAAACGCGTTGGATATTTTGGGAATCATCAAGGGTTCATTCACACCTGCCTTTGTCGCTTCCTGTAAAAAGCTATGATTTTTCAGAAGCTATCATAATCTGCATACTCATGTGAAGGACAGCCTCCACCCACGTGGGCTGCACAGGTGTTCCACGCAGCCCCGTGCAGGTAGCCTGTTGAAATCAATGTCCGGCTGCACGGACCTTCATGGTTCTCCAAACTGTCAGAAACCATGAAATCAGACCGAGACAGAAGTACACTTGTTTAATAATAAAAGTAAATAGAACAAACATAGTCAAAACATAGCCAGAGTTCAGGAACCAGAACAGATAGTCAGACAAGCCAAACGCCAGGGAGCCAGAGATGAGCGTAGTAAAACAGCAAGCAGGATCTGGAGCCAGAAGGAATGTCAGCCAAGCAAGTCTTTAACAGGAACACAAGAGAGCGTCTCTGTGATGTTGACCAAGGCGATGGCAGAGATCCTCTGGGCTGGATGGCTTAAGTAGGCAGAACTGACGAGCAGGATATCATCAACAGCTGAGTAACTGTGGAGAGATAGGAGCTGGCAATTAACTGACAGCTGAGCGGCCAGCTCAGAGAAGGAAGGGCTGAGCCCAGCCCTGACACAAACATATCTTGGAGTTATCATGGAGTTAAACATATTCTGAACAATGTGCGTAACGCACGTTTCTGCTCATTTGTTTTGTAATGTGCTCTTCTTGAAGTCATTGGGGTAAAAAAAACACAAGATTCTGCTTTTTTATGCTTCAGGCATCGAGCTATAGGCACCCACCTGGAGTGGGTTAGGAGACTTTGCAGCTGGCTTGGTTGCCCTCTAGGGGACAAGTCTTCTAGAGACGCTGGGGGGCACTGTGTGGGGATAGGGTTGTGGAGTGGGTTAGGAGACTTTGCAGCTGATTTGGCAGTCCTGTAGGGGATGAAGCTTCTGGAGGGGCTAGGGAGGACAGTGGGGGCATTTGGGTTGTGGAGTGGGTTAGGAGTCTTTACAACGGACTTGGTGACCCTGTAGGGTAAGATGTTTCTAGATGGGCTGGTGCGGCACTGTGCAGAGATGGGAGTTGTGGAATGGTTTAGGAGACTCTGCAGCTGACTTGGTTTCCCTGCAGATGATGAGGTTTCTGGAGGGGCTGGGGAGCACTGTGGGGGGATGGGAGTTGTGGAGTGGGTTTAGAGATTTTGCAGGCGACTTGGCGATCATGTAGGGGATGAGGCTTCTAGCGGGGCTGGGGGGCACTGTGTGGGGATGGGGTTGTGGAGTGGGTTATGAGACTTTGCAGCTGACTTGGTGGCCCTATAGGGGATGAGGTTTCTGAAGGGGCTGGGGGGCACTGTGCAGAGATGGGAGCAGTAGAGTGGGCTAGGAGACTCTGCAGCTGACTTGGTTTCCCTGCAGAGGATGAGGTTTCTGGAGAGGCTGAGGGCCTCGCCAGAAAACTTTTGTTGAGGTATGCCATGCTTGTGGCATTGTCTGAAAAGTTCAACAGGTCTCTTGCATAGACCCTTGCTTACAGAGCAACTAAAGCCTTGCCTACCACTAAAAGTTCTCTGAAGTTTGAAGACTGGACTGCCTCCCCTGCCCGCCAGGCTCCCTGGGCCTGCCAGTCCTCTGAGTGAGCTCCCTAACCCCACAGGCTGGCATCTGGCATTTTATTGGAGGTTGTGGAGTGGTTTAGGAGACTTTGCAGCTGACTTGGTGGCCCTGTAGGGATGACATTTCTGATGGGGACTGAGGGCACTGGGGGAGGTTTGGGAGCACCGTAAGACACTGTTGAAGGTTGGGGACACTATGGAGGGCTTAAAAATCTGCAACAGGCCGGAGAGCACTGTGGGCAGTTGAGGGGGTACTGTGGAGGCTGAGGGCTCTGTGGGCTACTATGGGAGGTTGGGGCACTACAGAAGGTTAAGGAATCTGCAGCTGACCGGAAGCAGGAGAGGGGGCCACTGCATGGCAGTGGGCTACAGCCCAACGGTTGATTTGAGAACAACTGGGCTAAGTGACTGGGGTATCATTCCTGGAAGACGGAAGACATCTAGTGGTGAAAAGAGAGTACAGATCCAGATTGAAGGTGAGCATTGCAGCCTGCACTGCGTGGCAGATGTTTTAAAACATTTTCCTGGCTACAACATGGCAGCATGCTACCACATGTATGCTGGTATGGTTTGGTGCCAGGAAAAGAAAATTATGGCAAGCATTTGATCCAATTTCTGTTTTCCTAGCACCAACATGACAACATTCATGTGGTAGCATTCTGCCATGGATTGGCACCAGGAAAGGAAAATGACGGTAAATGTTTGATAGAATCTTCTTTTGCATAGAGTTGGGCTTTGGGATAAATATGGAGGCAGCCACTGCTGACCTTTCCTTCTGAAAGCGTTAGCTGCCTGGCTGTCGTACTGATTTAGTTTCTTCATTGCTTTGTGAGTCATGGATCTGGAACAAGCGTGCAGATCAGGACTTCCATCCTCAATCTGATAATCTATTCTGCACTCTTGTTCTAGGGTGGTGACTCAAAATGGATTGCAGCCCGAGACATTCAGGTAGCTAGTATTTCTAGAAGGAGGCCAGCAATTCAGCCTACATATTTCACCCAGTCCAGGCTATGGGCAATATGTTGACATGTTGCTCTCTACCAGTCTGATAAATCCAGCCTGCTAGGCCTCACCTATAAAAGCTTCGTAAAAGGAAGATCCTTGTTCCCCATAGCAACCAGCAATTGCATTTTTCCTGGTGAACTTTTGGAAATGAAAGTAAGGATGTAAATGGTTGCTATGGGCAAAACAATTCCTTTACAGCATTGTTCATTTACGAGGCCCAGTGGGGCTAATTAATGAAAATTAGAGCAAAGAAAACTGAGCTAATGTAGAGCTGCTATGCACGTCAACCAAAGTTCTCATCTATTTTATGTAGAGAACAAAAATAATACACGTGTTTGGTTGCTTAGGGCAACATCTCCACTTGTGCTGCACCATAGTTGACCCCTTTTCTGCCAGTCAGTCTGTACACTTTGCAGCCCCCCCTCCCAGGCAGAGGTTCAGCACACGAGGCACACCTGCCTCATTTTTTTCCTCTAGCAGAAAGTTGTCCCATCATTTGCCAGCTATGCTCCAGCTTTCATTAACAGCCGTATGTCACCCAGGTGTTAAATTTCATTTTCTAACCAGTGTCAGAAAAAAACGATCACACAGATCTGAAAATACAGATGTCACTAGGACTGAAAAAAAAAAAAAACTCTAAATATCGAGGTGTCACCAGAACGGGAATAAGGGGGAAATCTTCCAATGGTTTCCTTGGGGAACTTCATTTTAGTTTTTTTGCATGGGGTTACCCCTTGCTTAGCCTTCACCAATCCAAAGACATGCAGGTAGGTTAATTGGCTTCTGTCCAAAAACTGGCCCTAGTATATGAATGGGGACCTTAGTTTGTGGGCTCCTTGAGGGTAGGGACCAATGTGAGTGTGCAATGTATAGGGATAGGGACAATTGTAGACACTCACTCAGGTTGAACTGGATGGACTGATGTCTTTATTCAACCTTACTAACTATGACTATGACTATGACTAGGGTTCCATGGAACTCTATGGTTCCTACAAATATTTTCAGGGGTTCATTGAGCACTAAGCAATTTCTACCTTTCTTTATGATATGGTTGTATTTTGAGTGAATTCACTTAAGACAATCTGGCAAATCGGAAAGCACACTAGCAAAAGCTGGCAAAATTTTACCCAATTTTTCACTGTGTATGCTGAAAATCCTTTTTACTGAATTGATTGATCCACCCTAGTGCGTTACTTAATTCTCCAATGTTTTGGATAAAAGTTGGCTTTAAAGGAACTGTCATGGCACATCTTTTCCTTGCCACCTCTGCTCGGTGGTACCTTTGTGTTACATACAGCACAGGAATTGAAGAGAAATCTCCCCAATGGGACAAATATGAAAAAGAATTGCCAAAAAACCTATTCCCCACTCGACCGATATTAAAACAAGTTTTGAGTTCGCGGACGACATCATCCTCACCCTGACCAAGCCTCGGACCTCCCTACCCAACCTCCACGCCATATTAGATCACTACGGCACGTTGTCGGGCTACAAGACCAATACCTCTAAGTCAGTCGCACTTCCACTCAATATCCCGACAGACGAAACGACCCACCTTAAGTCTATCTTTCCTTATAAATGGGCGAATACCTCACTTAAATACCTAGGGGTATCCATTACCCCATCCTTCCACACCCTGTACCAGGCAAACTTCCCACCGATATTTCGATCAATCCGGGAACTGATCCAAAAATGGAAAGCTCATCACATCTCCCTGATAGGCCGGATCACCTCTGTCAAAATGGTCATCCTCCCAAAACTATTATACCTATTCCAAACTCTGCCTATACCCGTTCCCTACATACAACTGCGTAAACTACAAAAAGATCTCCTGAAATATGTCTGGAACTTTAAAAAACACAGAGTGCCCAGCTCAGTTCTGACGGCCTCACGGACGGATGGGGGCCTGGCATTCCCTATCAGGCGACCCAACTCCGCGCACTGACTTCATGGTTCACCCAGAGGTCCTATAGCAAGTGGTCAGAACTGGAAAAAATCTGGCTAGCCCCAGTACACCCAAACAGTATAATATGGAGCGCAAATGTGGAGGTGGACCCCAGACGCATGCTAGGCTCAATGTCACAACTTCGCCTATTGTGGCGCAAGGTCTCTCGCGAATATAACCTCAAATCCAAAAACTCCCTGATTAACTCGTTCTTATGCAATCCTAAACTACCAACCAGCCTAACACATCAGATGTCGTGGCCTTGGGCCACACGGAACTTGTTCCATTTTGGTCACATTGTGAATCCCAGATCTCGCAGGTTGCTCACATTCTCGGAGCTCCAGTCTAAACATGACCTTCCAAAGCAAGCGTTCTACAGTTATCTGCAGATCAGACACTTTGCCCAAACGATAGCTCCACAACTCCTCTTTTCCCCACCTTCTCCATTTGAACAGGTTATATTAGAAGGACGCAACCGCAGGGGTTTGATATCGGACATTTACAAAATTATAAACAAATACCAATTCCTAACTAAAGGCAAACACTCATATATGTGCAAGTGGGAGAAGGAGTTAGGCGAGGAGCTCCCAATGGAGGCATGGCAGGCGGTCTGGAGGCAAGCAACCAAAACCTCTATATGCACTCTATATAAGGAAAACTCCTACAAAATTCTCTTCTGCTGGTACCAGACCCCTGCCATACCCCATAAAATATACCCCTCCACCCCGGACAGGTGTTGGCGCTGCCAACGACAGAAAGGGACACTTTTCCACATATATTGGGCATGCCCACTTATAACCCCTTTCTGGGAATCTACCCGACAGCTCTTGATACGGCTATTTGAGACGCCCATAATGTTCACTCCTAAACTCTTCCTGCTAGGCCTGTCCCAACCAAAATTATCTAAGCCTAGCAAGAAACTGCTCAGGCACATATTGACGGCCGCAAGGTGCCTAATAGCCCTTAACTGGAAATCCCCCATCCCACCCTCTCAAGAGGCCCTATACTCCAGGGTTAAAGACGTTGAACTCATGGAAAAAATGACGGCCAGGATCCGACAAAAACTGGACGAACACAACGAAGTCTGGGAGAGGTGGCATCTGCGGGAGGACTAAGGCAAGCCGTCGTGGCAGTTGAGGTGAGAATGTATCTACACCCCCTCTCTTCTTATCCCCCTCCCCCCATCTTTTCCCAACCTTTTCTTCACCCTCTCTTCTCTTTCTTTTCTCCCCCCCTTTCTTTTCCTACCATCTGTAAAGCAGACCAAACCTGCATGTTTTACATAAACGTCACCATAGGTGCTATATGCTAAAGATTTAACCCCCTGCATCTTTGTAGTGGGAACGCTGTTTTAGAAAATAATGTTGCACCTACGGGCACACCCATGGACTGATTACAACGCGCATGAAGCATATATCTTGCCTATGGGAGCTCTATTCTGCCAAAATGTATGTAAAGTTAAATAACCTGTTTGAATATGTTGATGAATAAAAACGTTAATTGGAAAAAAAAAAAACAAGTTTTGATTTTAAATATACTTAAAGAGAAATAATAATGTCTGTATCAAAAGAGAAGGATGGAGGAATGATGGGAATGTGACCTGGCACCACATCCCATTAATGCAAATGCAAAAATGTATTTTTAAGGTGAAATAAAAAAGGGCTACTTTATACATATTAAAAAATATTGTTCTTAATAAGAATATTTTGTAGATAAAACCAGACCTCACCAAGGATTTAGATACAATTTCACCAATTTGGCATTAGTACAGTCAAATCTTGTAACAGGTCGATACCATCTTATACACCTATATCAACATGTCACATTATATATGTAAGCTGTTATAGAGGTAGGTTACCAAACAACTATTAACAAACACATAAGTCACATTAGAACTGCAAGGTAGGTTGGTCTTAAACACGTTTCAAGGTAGGCTTCCTCAGGAGGATACAGGTGAGAAAATGTGCTGTGCTTGCCAACCCAAGAGGGCCAGGGGAGGTCACCCCAGAAAAGCCCAAACAGGCCGTTAGTTAAAATCAAAGAAGTCCGTAGTGGACGGCAGGGTGAGAAAAGAAGGAATACGCTAGCTGCTCCAAACAATAAAGTATAGTGACCAATAGTGGACACAGGATGGTTTAGGGGGGGGGGGGGCAAATATATCTGCACAAAGTCTGTGGATCTAAAAATCGAGACAGATAGTCAATCTGTATGCAAACATGGCCCATATGATGCCCTTCCACAGAGTTAGCACACACATCCGTGTCCACTGCCACCATTGCTATTACGACATGCTAGGAGGTTTCCAGGTGGTTGTGTGATCGATTTGTTGTGTACGACATCCAATGCACAATGCTTGACTTCTCATGACCTTAAACAAGGCTAAGGAACCTCTTTAATGTATGTGCCTACAACAGGGACATCTCCAGGACCTACTCTACCTCCAGCCATGCTGGGTTTCCAGGTGATTGTGTAATTGGTTTGTTGTATATGTCATCCCCTGTCAATACTTGACTTCTCATGACCTTAAATAGGGCCAAGGATCCCCTTTAAAGTATGTGCCTACAAGAGTGACATCTCCAGGACCTACTCTACCTCCAGCCATGCTAGGTTTCCAGGTGATTGTGTAATTGGTTTGTTGTATATGTCATCCCCTGTCAATACTTGACTTCTCATGACCTTAAATAGGGCCAAGGATCCACTTTAAAGTATGTGCCTACAACAGTGACATCTCCAGGACCTACTCTACCTCCAGCCATGCTAGGTTTCCAGGTGATTGTGTGATTGGTTTGTTGCATATGGCATCCCCTGCACATACTTGACTTCTCATGACCTTAAACAGGGCCAAGAATCCTCTTCAAAGTATGTGCCTACAACACTGATATCTCCAGGACCTACTCTACCTCCAGCCATGCTAGGAGGTTTCCAGGCGACCATGCGTTTGGTTTGTTGTGTGGCTCTCCCTGCACATACGTTACTGCTCATGACCTGGAACAGGGCCAGGGTGGAATCTAGTGGAAGGATCAAAGCGTCCCGTGAAAAAGTATGCACCTACCACACTGACATCTCCAAGATCTACTGCACCTCCAGCCATGTTAGGAGGTTTCCTGGTGTTTATACAATCGGTTTGTTGTGTATGGCATCCCCTGCACATACTTGACTTCTCATGACCTAGAACAAGTCAAGAACCTTAGTGCAAGGATCAAAGGATCCCTTTTAAAGTAGGCATCTACCACACACATTGACATCTCCAGGACTTACTTCACCTCCTACTGATGGGCCACCAGAGACGACCACTTGCATGGCTCAACTGCTAACTTCTGCTTACTAACTGGGATCATTGTCTCCCCTCTTGACAGGTACTCCTACATCTCTCTTAGATAATGTAACTTTTATTCTTTTTTTTTGTATTTTAGGCTTAGTAGCTCTTTTAAGAGGCATCCCCATACATCTCTATGATATGGTTGTCTTTCGTGGCCTCTTAGTAAATTCCTCCTAAGACTGCAATCTGGCAAAGTAGAAAGCACGATAGCAAAAACTGGCATAATTTTACCCATGATATTCCATTGATAATCCTTTTGTGCCATTAGGATCCTTATTACTATTTATAATTCATCCGAAGAGCATGGCGGATTAATCTCTGGGCCCTAAACATTTCAGAGGTCAGAGCTGTATAATGGATAACACAGCGCAGATTAATATTTAATGGCAAAAGTTAAGAAGGTGCGAGAACATTATTACACTTGTCAACAATAAAATTTGCTGCAGATTTTCAGTTGCGAAGACAGGCCCATCAATTATTCACGCCATACAGAATGTTAAATATTAAATACAAAAGCCTTGGACGTTGGGAGGGCAGAGCTAGCAGTGGGATATTGTACGATAGTCGTTAGGAAAAAAAAGAAGGGATTTCTGTCCCGGCACTAAATACAACTTAATTATAGAGCTCCCGCTCAGCTCCATGTCACATGACCGAAAGAGAGAGCCGCGGTTTGGGTGAAGAGCGCCGCTGTACACATGCAAGGTGCGTGCACTTGCTGAGTTTCTGTGATTGTGAGCTGCAGCAGTGCCTACAACAAAAGCTTTTCTTGTTCCTGGGGATGAGTGAAATTTTAAGTTTTCCTTCACCTGAAAATTTGGGGAAACTCTGGAGAGATTTGCCAACATTTTGTAACTTTGACCAAATGCATTTATGGTCAATGGGGATGGTGAAATTAAAGAGGAACTTCAGCCAACCCCCTCCCATTCCCCACCACCATACATCTTACCTGTCCTCCCTAATTTACACAATCTAGCGTAGCTTTGCTATGGTCCTCTGCATGGCGCCAGAGCCTGGTTCCTACACTGCCATCTTTGGTTCTGATGTCTTTGGGTGCCTTTTCCTGGGTCAGGCAGCCTGGCCCACTGATGACGTGCACCAGACCTGCCATCCTCTGGTTCCATGCCTGGGATAAGCTCAGTGTTCGCTCCAATGTATCCCCTCCCATCAGAGGCGGCTCTAGGCTTTGTGAGGCCTTATGCAAAACCTAGACATGAGGCCCAAACACGCCCATAATGGGAAAAATAATTCAAGCGATAAAAAAATTAACTGTATAAATTGCATTAATTAAGAACTTTAAAGAGCTGGTGTCAGTGTTCTCTATCTCTGTGCTGGTGTCAGTGTTCTCCATCTCTGTGCTGGTGTCAGTGTTCACCATCTCTGTGCTGGTGTCAGCGTTCACCATCTCGGTGCTGGTGTCAGCGTTCACCATCTCGGTGCTGGTGTCAGCGTTCACCATCTCGGTGCTGGTGTCAGTGTTCACCATCTCGGTGCTGGTGTTTTCTATCTCTGTGCTGGTGTCAGTGTTCACCATCTCTGTGCTGGTATCAGTGTTCACCATCTCGGTGCTGGTGTCAGTGTTCACCATCTCGGTGCTGGTGTCAGTGTTCACCATCTCAGTGCTGGTGTCAGTGTTCACCATCTCGGTGCTGGTGTCAGTGTTCACCATCTCGGTGCTGGTGTTTTCTATCTCTGTGCTGGTGTCAGTGTTCTCTATCTAGGTGCTGGTGTCAGTGTTCTCTATCTCAGTGCTGGTGTCAATGCACCCTCAGTGCTGGTGTCAGTGAGGAAGGTAGCAGCAGAGAAGCTAATCAGCAGGCAGTGCCAGAGCACCTTGCCCACCATGGCTGAGGATCAGCCCTGGACTGGGCTGGGACCTCCCGACCCCGCAGTTGAGCCCTGCATAGGTGGGGGTAAGGGCAGGGTGGAGAGAGGGGTCAGGGGCTGTCAATCATAGGTTGTAACACTGGCACAGGACTGAGCTGCCTTGACTATGGCACTGATTATCAGGAGGAAGGGAGTGGAGGGGATGGGACAGGGGGTGGAAATAAAGGCAAGTGGCAGTGGCTGAGGGATGCTGGAGGAACAGGGATGAGGGGTTGGCTCTCTCTGATTATAGTGGTGGCTGGCTACAGATGGGGTTGTGGCATGATAGATGTGCCTCCCCAGGCCGCTGGAGCACTGAATCACTCCGCCCCCCCCCCCGCACTGTTTGACAGCCCCTTCTCTCCTCCCTCCCTCCACCATCGGCTCCAATTAAAGCCCTGGTGAGGCTTCCTCCCCGGGGGGAGCCTCCTCTTCCCCCCTGCTTATCAGTCAGGTGCCGGATGACTCCTCCCGGTGTGTCCGGATCACTCAGTGGGGCTAGCGAAGGAAGTGAATGCCGCCGCGCTAGCCCTGTCACCTGGTATGGATTTAAAGGGAATCCCCACGCCAAAAAAACGGCGTGGGAGTCCCCCCCAAATCCATCTCAGACCCTTATCCGAGCACGCAGCCCGGCCGGCCAGGAAAGGGGGTGAGGACGAGCGAGCGCTGACGGCACAGAAATCGGCGACAGCGGCAAGAACAGAAGAGACCCCGGAAGACCCCCGAAGGCGGAACGAGACCCCCAGACGACGGCGTCGACGACGACGAAGAAGAAAGCCGGGCTCCTTCGCTCGGTAAAAGAGCAGAAGAGAGCGGAGGAGTCCGGCGAGTAGACCCCCCAAGACGGAAGAAGACCCCCGGAGCAGTGCAATAAAATATTTAAAAAAAATTGTGTGTCTTTTTCATTTACACTTTTACACCTTAGGTGAATGGGTAGGGGTACATCGTACCCCATACTCATTCACATAGGGTGGGGGGCCGGGATCTGGGGCCCTCTTATTAAAGGGGGCTCCCAAATTCCGATAAGCCCCCCGCCCACAGACCCCGACAACCAACGGCCAGGGTTGTCGGGAAGAGGCCCTTGTCCTCATCAACATGGGCCCCCCTTTCCCCAGGGCACCCCCCATGTTGAGGGCACGCGGCCTGGTATGGCTCAGGAGGGGGGGGGGCGCTCGCTCGTCCCCACCCCCTTTCCTGGCCGGCCGGGCTGCGTGCTCGTATAAGGGTCTGAGATGGATTTGGGGGGGACCCCACGCCGTTTTTTTTTTTTCGGCGTAGTGATTCCCTTTAAATCCATACCAGGTGACGGGGCTAGCGCGGCGGCATTCACTTCCTTCGCTAGTCCTGTCTACCTGAAGTCACGTTCTAAATGAACGGACTTTCCGATCTTGTGTCGGCAAGTCTGTTCATTTCCAAAAGTCCCGCGGACTAGCACACAGACCGCGGGATTGTCCACCGGACTCTCGAGTCCAGCGGACAATTTTAAGTCTGAACTTAAAACTTAGTCCGCCGGACTTTTGGCGGGAAAAAGTCCGCCGACGCCCACACACGGGCAGATTGTCCGGCGGACAATACAGCGGGAAAGCAGATACACCGAGATCCAAGCAGAGGTCAAGTCCAGTTGGGCAACGAGGCATAAAAAGGTTAATCAGAAGAAGAATGATCGAGATCCAAGCCGGGGTCGGTTTCAATCTGGCAGCTAAGTACGAAAGGGGCAAAGAAGTAGAATGGTCAAGGTACAAATCCGAGGTCAAAGGCAAGCAGCCATCAAGAGTAGTCAAATAGGTTTCCAGGTCACAACAAGTTCAGACAGATCACACATTAGCACAGGAACAAGAGGGGACTGAAGATAATTGAGCAATTTGACAGTGTTTGGGCTGGGCTTATATAGGGAAGTTTGAGGTCACTTCCTGTGCGCCTCCTGGGTATTTTCCCGCCTTTTTCCATCAGGTTTAGGTCACTTCCTGTGCGCGTCCTGGGCATTTTCCTGCCCTTTTCCATCAAGTCTTCTGCGAAGGCGCAGAGGCGTCTTTGGCGCATGCTCAGTTGGCATGGATTTCCTCTTACGGCAACGTGCCATTGGTGCATGCGTAGTAAGCCCGGACTCTAATGCGGCACACACACGGTCGGAATTTCCGATGGAAACAGTCCAATGGGAGCTTTTCATGGGATTTTCCGACTGTGTGTATGCCCAACGGTCTTTTTCTTTCGGAATTTCGGACGGACTTTGAATTGAGAACCTGTTCTCAATTTTTCTGACGGAAAACCTTTCTATCGGATTTTCCGATCGTGTGTATGCAATTCCGACACGCAAAATTCCGACGCATGCTCGGAAACAATTTGACGCATGCTCGGAAGCATTACACTTCCCTTTTATAGTGCTGTTGAACGTGTTTTATGCCGCTGTTATTGACCGTCGGAATTTGGTGTGATCGTCTGTAGGCAACACAGCTTGAGCGGAATTCCGTCGCAATTTTGTCGGAAAAACCATCAGAGTTTTTTCCGACGAGAATTCCGATCGTGTGTACGCGGCATTACAGTATAATATTATTGATGAGAAGTGTGAAAAGCCCATACACCAGGTCAGATGAAGGGAAGAACTGAGCATAGATGAAAAAACAGATACTCAAAGAACCACCAAATATGAAAGAGGAAGAAAGAAAAGAAAGAAAAGAAAAGAAAGAAAATTATATCCTGGGTGAGATAGTGAAGGTACCAAAGAGAAAGATGAACAAAGTGCTATAAGTATAGGTGAAAGCGATGGTGATTTACCTTGTTGGTTCACATGGAAATTGGGAACCAAAATTGCATATGAGGTGTTGCCAAAGAGACACATAGGCACCAAGTGAGGCGAATTTAAATGCTCCCAGCTGATACAGCGTGCCCCGCCCAGTGTCACGTGAGCGTGGCAAGAAAGGGGCGGCATCCGTGCCAGAGTGAAATCTCTCTCCTTGATTTAATAATAGAATAATGTTATATTTGATACACAATGAACTGGCTAATAGACTCATAAAGTGAAAGAAAGTCCGGTGCAATATAATATAGTGAAACAGTGATAAAGTCCTTTGTTCAAAGAAAATTGATCATATGACATGGATCATCCTTGCACATGAGATGTATGTGGAGAAACTCAGCAAACACAGATTCTAATGTGTATAGACGAGTATTTAAACCCTCCAATGGTTATGGAATGCATACGCTTACCAGTGATGTTGGACCCACCTACCATACGGCAGTGGGTCAGTAAGGCTTATGGTAACTCCTGTAGGTGACGCCCAAGGGATGAAAGCTGGATTCAGGCAGCACTCCTCCAGGTCTGGGTTGGACTCTCAGCTGGATATTCCGGAATCCTCCAAAACGACACACGTGTAGGGCACGACACCAGGAACGAACCAGGAAGCAGGAAACGGAAAAAGGAAAAAAGAACTCCAATAGTGTGATACCACCACTAATTTATTGGGTATGGGGTATAAATAATGGTACAAACAGGGGAATTCACCCAAGCAGTACAGAGCATATATTGATAAAATCAAAAATAAAACAGAGTAAAAGCAGTATAAGGGTCTCAAAATCAGCAAAGCCTGACGCGTTTCGACCAATAGGTCTTCTACTGGGGCATTTATGAGTCTATTGGCTCTATTTTTTGTTAGCGCTACACATTGTGGTTATTTGCTTGTTTGACTTTGTCTGTTAGAGTGTTGGCTGCTTTCACATATATTTTCAGGATATTCACAGTACACTTTTGATTACAGTATTATTTTTTGGATTAATTTCATTATTATCACTTTTTGAGTTAGCGCAGTGTTTCCCTCACTCCACAATGAACTGGCTGACAGTTCATTATTATTGCGATATTTTGGTGACCATTGCTTTTCTGGGACACATCGTGGGTTATTCTGTGACTTGACATAGCATTATGCAATGGCGATCGTGTTTGGGGCACAATATTATAAATGTATAAACTCCTATAAGATTCCCAATCTATCTATATGGCTTTAACCTGACGCCCTTCGTTTGCATAGGCAATTCTTTGTGTCGGATAGGATTCACTGGTATCTGATCTCATTTTAATATTTACATATTGCTTGCATCCCTGAGCACTACTCTTGGCCAAAGAGATAGAAAATGTGTAATACATAAAAGGAAAATGGAAAAAAAGATGAAAAAAAAAAGATGTCTTTATCCCCCATCAAATCAATTTTCCTTAATGTTTTTTTGCTCTAGGTCTTTAGAATGGCATTTGTGTGCAACATGAAATAACTGTCCCTCGTGCCCCCCGGGGGAGCTTCTACACTCCTGCTTGCCGGTGACAATATGTTTTTTCATTAGCAGTATAGCACAATGATGTTCTGATAACATTAACACATACCAATAGGAGTTTAGGCAAAACACAGCTACCGACACATACATGCCCATATGTAAAACACTATATATATATTTATTTATAATATAGAAATATAAAAACAAAATGCTAAAATAGAAACATAGGAAGGTATTGATAAAAAAAAAAAAAAAGTGGACAGCCATTCGTCCATTGATAGGCTAATAAGAAATGTTTTTAGGTTTTTTCTCTCCAATTCGAATGTTTTTCATTGATAAAAACAAAATGTATTTTTCATTAACCACTTGCCTACCGGGCACGAACACCTCCTTCCTGACCAAGCCATTTTTCAGCTTTCAGCGCTGTCGCATTTTGAATGACAATTGCGCGGTCATGCAACGCTGTACCCAATTTTTATAATTTTTTCCCCACAGATAGAGCTTTATTTTGGTGGTATCTGATCGCCCCTGCGGTTTTTATTTCTTGCACTATAAACAAAAAAGAGGGACAATTTTGAAAAAAACATAATTTTTTTACTTTTTTTTATTATAATAAATATCCAATTTTTTAAAAAAATTTTATCCTCAGTTTAGGCCGATACGTATTCTTCTACATATTTTTGGTAAAAAAAAAATCGCAATAAGCGTACATTGATTGGTTTGCGCAAATCTTATAGCGTTTACAAAATAGGAGATAGTTTTATACATTTTTATTAATATTTTTTTTTTTTACTTGTAATGGCGGCGATCTGCAATTTTTATTGTGACTGCGACATTGCGGCGGACATATCGGACACTTTTGACACATTTTTGGGACCATTCACATTTACACAGCGATCCGTGCTATAAAAATGCATTGATTACTGTATAAATGTGACTGGCAGGGAAGGGGTTAACACTAGGGGGCGCTGCATGGGTTAATATGTTCCCTATGTTAGTGATTCTAACTGTGGGGGGAGGGGACCGATCGTGTCCCTATGTACAAGGGACACACCATCGGTCTCCTCTCTGACAGGACGTGGATCTGTGTGTTTACATACACAGATCCACGTCCTGCTCAGTTACTGGGCAATCGCGGGTGCCCGTCGGACATCGCGGCCGCCGGGCACACGCATCAGGTCCCCAGCGACGCAGCGGGCACGCACGCGCGCCTCCCGCTGCGCGCCCCCTAGTGGCCAAAATGTTAGCACCATCATATGACGGCGACCCGCCGCAAGAGCCGAACCGCTCCGCCGTCAATTGACAGTGGGCGGTTGGCAAGAAGTTAATTAGAAAATACTGCATTTGGCCAGTAGATAGTGTTAAAGCGGTTCTGCACACATTTCATTTAGTAAATCTCTTTGCCTTCCAAATCAGGCAAAGAGTACTAAATGGCGTGTTTTTTTATTTTATTTTATTTTTCACTTACCTTGTAATTGCTGCTCTGTCTCTTCGGGGGTGGGCGGGGTCTGTGCGTCGATCCTCGTCATGCCGCACTGTCTCCTGGGATCTGGTGTCATTGATCCCAGGAGTCAGTGCGGACATCCGCCGAAATCTCGCGAGAATTACGGGGCCTCCTGCCGAAATCTCGCGAGATTTACGGGGCTCCTGCCGAAATCTTGCGAGATTTCGGCGGATGTGGCCGAAATCTCGCGAGATTTTGGCGAACGTGAGCCACGCTGGTTCACATAAGGAAAGGGAACAAGGAAGTAAATGCTTGTGGGTTTCAAATGCCCACAAGCAAAATGACATTGCTGCTGGCATATATTTTCAAGGTTCAGAATTTTAAGAATTACGGACAACGGACGGACACCAAAAACGTGAGTGTATTGAAATAATAAAAATAATTTTAACATTACAAGAAAAAATAAAATAGTGTGTGCAGAAACGATTTAAGCATTCCTTGAGTAATACATGTACAAATGCACACACACATACTGTGTATGTGCTTTTTTATATATATATATATATATAATATATATATATAGTGTGTGTATATATATATATATATATATTTATATTATCCAATGGTTGCCACTGAACACATATCAGAGATAAAGAATGGGCCCGGGTGTGCAGCAATCCATAAGAAAGAGCTGCACTCACAAGTCTTGAAAGGTGAACGCACAGTGAAGACGTTTCGATGAAGCACAAGCTTGTCTTCCTCAGGACAGCATTGTCCTGAGGAAGACGAGCTTGTGCCTCGTTAAAACGTTGTTCACCTTTCAAGACCCGTGAGTGCCACTACCATGTCTAGGCATGTCTAGGCATGTCAGAGCACAAACCAAGCCATGAAGTCCAAGGAATTGTCTGTAGACCTCTGAGACAGGATTGTATGGAGGCTGTAAGAGAACTGCTCTGGCGCACACATGTGCCCACGGGCAACAGCGGACTTCCATGGCTCCAATGCGCATGCAGGTGCGCAACAGAATGCGTGCACGCGCAGGAGCGATTCCCTAACTCCAGTTCGCGCCAGGCGGCCTATTTAACCACTTTCAGACCGGACCATTTTGCTGGCTTAAGACCAGACCACTTTTTGCGATTCGGCACTGCGTCGCTTTAACTGCGACCTGGCTCCCAAACAAAATCAACGTCCTTTTTTTCCCACATATAGAGCTTTCTTTTATTGGTATTTGATCGCCCCTGCGGTTTTTATTTTTTGCACTATAAACAAAAAAAAGAGCGACAATTTTGAAAAAAAATATTTTTTTTTACTTTTTGCTATAGTAAATATCCCCCAAAAATATTTAAAAAACATTTTTCTTCCTCAGTTTAGGCCGATATGTATTCTTCTACATATTTTTGGTAAAAAAATCGCAATAAGCGATTATTGATTGGTTTGCGCAAAAGTTATAGCGTTTACAAAATAGGGGATAGATTTATAGCATTTTTATTAATATTTTTTTTTTTTTTTACTAGTAATGGCGGCGATCTGCAATTTTTATTGTGGCTGCGACATTGTGGCGGACATGTCGGACATTTTTGACACATTTTTGGGACCATTGTCATTTATACAGCAATCAGTGCTATTTAAATGCACTGATTCCTGTGTAAATGACACTGGCAGTGAAGGGGTTAACCAGGGGGTGGCAATGTAGGGGTTAAGTGTTCCTAGGGGCGTGTTACTAACTGTGGGGGGCGTGGCTGTGTGTTAGTGAACACTGATCTCTGCTCCAATCACAGGGAGCAGAGATTAGTGTCACTTGTTGCTAGGCAGAACGGGGAGATGCTGTTTACGTCCGCATCTCCCCCTTCAGCCTTCCCGTGAGGCGATCGCGGGTATCCCTGCGGCGATCGAGTCCGTGGGACCCACGACCGGACTCATGGGGGTCCCGACCAGGACGTGCGATGGCATGGCAGCATTCTTAAAGGGAGGTACCTGTACGCAATTATGCCTGTCCGTGGCCTGAATGACAAGCGTCATGTCTGGAGGAAACCAGGCACCGCTCATCACCTGGCCAATACCATCCCTACAGTGAAGCATGGTGGTGGCAGCATCATGCTGTGGGAATGTTTTTCAGCGACAGGAACTAGGAGACTAGTCAGGATCGAGGGAAAGATGAATGCAGGAATGTACAGAGACATGATGAAAACCTTCTCCAAAGCGCTCTGGACCCCAGACTGGGGCGAAGGTTCATCTTCCAACAGGACAAAGACCAAAGCCCACAGCCAAGATAACAAATGAGTGGCTACGGGACAACTCTGTGAATGTCCTTGAGTGGCCCAGCCAGAGCCCAGACTTGAACCCGATTGAACATCTCTGGAGAGATCTGAAAATGGCTGTGCACCGACACTCCCCATCCAACCTGATGGAGCTTGAGAGGTCCTGCAAAGAAGAATGGAAGAAACTGCCCAAACATAGGTGTGCCAAGCTTGTAGCATCATACCCAACAAGACTTGAGGCTGTAATTGGTGCCAAAGGAGCTTCACCAAAGTATTGACCAAGGGCTGTGATACTTATGTACATGGGAGGAGCCTGTGATACTTATGTACATGGGAGGAGCCTGTGATACTTGTGTACATGGGAGGAGCCTGTGATACTTGTGTACACGGGAGGAGCCTGTGATACTTATGTACACGGGAGGAGTCTGTGATACTTATGTACACGGGAGGAGCCTGTGATACTTATGTACATGGGAGGAGCCTGTGATACTTATGTACATGGGGAGGAGTCTGTGATACTTATGTACATGTGATACTTATGTACATGAGGAGCCTGTGATACTTATGTACAGGGTGGAGCCTGTGATACTTATGTACATGGGAGGAGTCTGTGATACTTATGTACATGTGATACTTATGTACATGGGAGCCTGTGATACTTATGTACATGGGTGGGAGGAGCCTGTGATACTTATGTACACGGGAGGAGTCTGTGATACTTATGTACATGGGAGGAGCCTGTGATACTTATGTACAGGGGAGGGGCCTGTGATACTTATGTACATGGGAGGAGTGTGATACTTATGTACACGGGAGGAGCCTGTGATACTTATGTACATGGGAGGAGCCTGTGATACTTATATACATGGGAGGAGCCTGTGATACTTATGTACATGGGAGGAGCCTGTGATACTTATGTACATGGGAGGAGCCTGTGATACTTATGTACACGGGAGGAGCCTGTGATACTTATGTACATGGGAGGAGCCTGTGATACTTATGTACATGGGAGGAGCCTGTGATGCTTATGTACATGGGAGGAGCCTGTGATACTTGTGTACACTGGAGGAGCCTGTGATACTTGTGTACACGGGAGGAGCCTGTGATACTTATGTACACGGGAGGAGCCTGTTATACTTATGTGCACGGGAGAAGCCTGTGATACTTATGTACATGGGAGGAGCCTGTGATACTTATGTACACGGGAGGAGCCTGTGATACTTATGTACACGGGAGGAGCCTGTTATACTTATGTACACGGGAGGAGCCTGTGATACTTATGTACATGGGAGGAGCCTGTGATACTTATGTACACGGGAGGAGCCTGTGATACTTATGTACACGGGAGGAGCCTGTGATACTTATGTACATGGGAGGAGCCTGTGATACTTATGTACATGGGAGGAGCCTGTGATACTTATGTACACGGGAGGAGCCTGTGATACTTATGTACACGGGAGGAGCCTGTGATACTTATGTACACGGGATGAGCCTGTGATACTTATGTAAACGGGAGGAGCCTGTGATACTTATGTACATGGGAGGAGCCTGTGATACTTATGTACACGGGAGGAGCCTGTGATACTTGTGTACATGGGAGGAGCCTGTGATACTTATGTACACGGGAGGAGCCTGTGATACTTATGTACATGGGAGGAGCCTGTGATTTTTTTGTTTTTTTATTTTTAATAAATTTGCAAAGATTCCAAACAAACTTCTTTCACATTTCACATTATGGTGGATTGTTTGTAGAATTGTGAGGAAAATAAAATGAATTTACTCCATTTTGATGTAAAGTGAAGTGCTGTGAATACTTTCCGGATGCACTGTATATATATATATATATATATATAAATCTAATTTCTTTTCTTTCTTTTGCTATTTTTTTTCCCCAGGAAAGTGTAGTTGCCCTTTGAACTTCTCATTAAACATCATTTTTTTGCCCCAGTGGGGTTGGGATGGTCTCTTTATGACGTCCCCAACAAACATATACATTATTGAATGGCTTTGTGATTCACAGAGGCTCTCCGTACACGATCGCCTGCATGAACCCGGCTCACTATACTAGAATTTTTCTCTTTTTTTTTTTTTATTCTTTTTATTTTAATACAAATGCTTCCTTTACGAAGCCCCATTGTAATGTTAAGCAGTGTTGATAGTAAGCGGTGGGACTTGTAATGCATTGCTTTGCTATGTAGCGCTGCCCTCTAGGCACTGCGCGTGATGAAGGGATGGAGAAGAAAGCCGCGTCGTCGCAGACATATATTTTAAATGAAAAGGTAAATGGGGAAAGTGGAGCCACCATTACCTTATATGCTGAAGAGAAGCCATAATAAGAATAAATTTTATTGTTGCCTGAGCAAATAGGAAATGGATTATGGAGGAATACATTTGCCGAATGATTCCGGAAACTGCAGATATTTAAAGTGCACCTGTAATTTAGGAATAAGCTTAATGGCACGAAATAGAGATGTAGAGGAGATAAATACTACACGTTGTTCTCATAGTAATGAAGGATGAGCACATTGTAGAATTGTCATGATAAGCCAGGATACAGAATCATTTTTTTTTTTTATGAATCTTTAATGTTGCCTTGAAGGTTTAAAAATAATAAAACAGCTCAAGTTGTGATACTTACCTTCAATCTGGATCTGTCCCCTGCAGTACCTCTTTTTCGCCCCAAGATGTCCTCAGTCTTCCAGACTGAATGATGCCCAGCGTTACCCAACCTGGAGGACTGAGGAAAGACTGTAAGTGCAGGGTGTCATGGGCAGTGGCGGTTGGTGCTCAAAATTTTTTGGGGGGGGCAAAGACAAACTGAAAAAACATCAAATGCAGCCACTGTGCCCATCAAATGCAGCCACTGTGCCCATCAAGTGCAGCAACTGTTCCATCAAGTGCAGCCACTGTGCCCATCAAGTGCAGCCACTGTGCCCATCAAGTGCAGCCACTGTTGCCATCAAATGCAGCCACTGTGCCCATCAAGTGCAGCAACTGTTCCATCAAATGCAGCCACTGTGCCATCAAAAATAGTCGTCTTAACCACATCTACATGCCTAAATGCATAGAGGTGCTGCCATGTGATTGGCTGATTAGCAATTTGTGTTACCAAGCAATTGAACAGGTGTGCCTAATAAAGTGTCCGGTACATCTCCATGCCTAAATGCATAGAGGTGCTGCCATGTGATGTGTATATTTCTTATGCTCCTCAGCTCCATCTAGTGGCCATGATGTGTATATTTCCTATGCTCCTCGGCTCCATCTAGTGGCCATGATGTGTATATTTCCTATGCTCCTCGGTTCCATCTAGTGGCCATGATGTGAATATTTCCTATGCTCCTCGGCTCCATCTAGTGGCCATGATGTGTATATTTCCTATGCTCCTCTGCTCCATCTAGTGACCATGATGTGTATATTTCCTATGCTCCTCGGCTCCATCTAGTGGCCATGATGTGTATATTTCCTATGCTCCTCGGCTCCATCTAGTGGCCATGATGTGTATATTTCCTATGCTACTCGGCTCCATCTAGTGGCCATGAGGTGTATATTTCCTATGCTCCTCGGCTCCATCTAGTGGCCATGATGTGTATATTTCCTATGCTCCTTGGCCCCATCTAGTGGCCATGATGCAGCGTTTTACTACTGCCCATAAAGAAAAACAAAAACCCATTAATTTCAGAAGAGAAAAATCCTAAAGAACAATTTTTTTTTTTGCCCAATTCACACAGAACGAATATGCATGCAGATTCTCAGGAGGAACGGCTATGTGATTTTTTTTTTATTTATTTTTTTTTTTTTTCATAAATAGACCCCATTGTGTTTTTCAGAAATTGCTACAATTTTAAAAATGTTTGCCCTCTGAGGATCCCTTCCCTTTATTGATTGGGAGCTCCTGGTATTAGTATGAAGTAGTAGTGGTGACGTCACTGCCCGGATGATAAGGACTTCAGACAAAGATATTGATGTCAGCTGTACAGATAAGAATAGCAGCAGCTCAGTCAGGGCCCAATGTCTGTGAAGTGATAGGAGCCCCATATTAAAGCACAGGAAACACGGTTATGAATTATTGAAGCACGTGTATGCACTAATCATAGGACGTCAGTTAAATCTCCAGTGCTGGGAGACTGATGCTTATCCTTTCCATAACTCCAATACAAATGCTCACACTAACCCTCCCCATAACCCTCTTTGTGACCTGAAAGCTGAATTCAGGCACACTATGAGTTAAGTCCAATTAGGTGCATGTCACCTCCAGGACTTATCTCTATTACTTACATCAGGGGTGCCCAACCTTTTGAGGAGCGAGGGCCACTTTAGCGACTTGGTAACCGGTCGCGGGCCACAATGACCGTAGCGTGATGGCAGGTCTGTGTCCACTCCGCATATGTAGAGCAGACACAGATGCAGCCCGCTCTACCCTAAGGGCCCTCTGATCTGCCCTAAACAGAAGGGGACAAATCCCCTTCTGTATTTTTAAGCAGATCGGATTGCAGATAGGCGGGTGTAAGCAGACACGAGTCCGTTTACATCTGCCAATCTATAGAGGTGAATGGAGGGTCCGATTGGGTCCGCCTGAAAAACAGACAGGCAGACCCCATCGGACCGATCGTGTGAAAGGGGACTAAGGCCCCTTTCACACTGAAGCACAGCGGTTTACCTGCATCTCAACTGACCTCAATCTTTACTTCTTCCTTAGGATTCCTGCAGCTGGTTGCTGCTGTCCCCCAGGTGGTTATAACTGGTGGCTGCTGCTGGCTGTCCTCCAGGGCTGTTACTGCTGTTGGGTACTGCCTGCTGGTACTGCTGGCAGATACCACTGGCTGGTACTGCTGGCTGGTACTGCTGGCGGGTACTGGTACTGCTGGCGTGTGCTGGTGGGTACTGGTGCTGCTGGTGGGTACTGGTGCTGCTGACTGGTACTGCTGGCTGGTACTGCTGGTGGGTACTGGTACTGCTGGCTGGTACTGGTACTGCTGGCGGGTACTGCTGGCTGGTACTGCTGGTGGGTACTGGTACTGCTGGCTGGTACTGCTGGCTGATACCGCTGTTAAGTACTGCCTGCTGCTAATGCTGGCAGATACCACTGGCTGGTACTGCTGGTTGGTACTGCTGGCGGGTACTGGTACTGCTGGCTGGTACTGCTGGCGCGTACTGGTACTGCTGGCGTGCTGCTGGTGGGTACTGGTGCTGCTGGCTGGTACTGCTGGTGGATACTGGTACTGGTACTGCTGGCGGGTACTGGTACTGCTGGCTGGTACTGGTGGCGGGTACTGGTGGCGGGTACTGCTGGCTGGTGGCTGGTACTGGTGGCGGGTACTGGTACTGGTCACTGGTACTGCTGGCTGGTACTGCTGACTGGTAACTGGTACTGGTGGCTAGTACTGGTGGGTACTGGTACTGCTGGTGGGTACTGAAACTGCTGGCTGGTACTGGTACTGCTGGTGGGTACTGGTGACTGGTACTGCTGGTGGGTACTGCTGGTGGGTACTGCTGGTGGGTACTGATACTGCTGGCGGGTACTGGTACTGCTGGTGGGTACTGCTGGCTGGTACTGGTACTGCTGGCGGGTACTGGTGGCGGGTACTGGTACTGCTGGCGGGTACTGGTACTGGTGGCTAGTACTGCTGGTGGGTACTGGTACTGGTGGCGGGTACTGCTGGCTGGTACTGGTACTGCCGGTGGGTACTGATACTGCTGGCGGGTACTGGTACTGCTGGCTGGTACTGGTGGCGGGTACTGATACTGCTGGCGGGTACTGGTGACTGGTACCTGGTACCTGGTACTGGTGACTGGTACCTAGTACTGGTACTGCTGGTGGGTACTGGTACCTGGTACTGATACTGCTGGCTGGTACTGGTGCTGGCACTGCTGGCTCTGGCACTGCTGGCTGTTGTCTGTGATCTCATTCTCAGGAAGCATGCGGCTGCAGTAGACAGCAGAGCCGATGCTTCCTGTCACAGGCGGAGTAAATTTGATATCACTCCGCCTGTGAAGGAGCCGGCGCTATACAGGAAGCATCGGCTCTGATTCCTTTAGTGGCGGCTCCGTTGTTAGCGCTGATGCTCGGAGATGGCGGGTCGGGGACCCGCGATCAGGGCTTGCCGACCCGCCATCTCAGAGCAAGACGTGGCGGGCCACCTCGGATGGCGCCGCGGGCCACCGGTTGGGCACCCATGACTTACATGTAACATGTTTATTGCACTCCTGGGAGGATACACTCTGGCTGTGAGAGGAGAAAAGCACTTGCAGCAGCTATGCCTGCCCTTCAGCTCTGCTGCCCATTCACAGAAGCCTTTGTATTTTGTGAGTTCACATAATACAAAGGCTTCTGTGAATAGGCAGGAGGAGTGGAGGGGCCAGGGCCGGTGCTACCACTAGGCAAACTAGGCCCACCCACTGGTGTTCCTACTCTCTTCTCTATGCAGCAAGTGACTAAGTCTCAGTATCAACAGGCAGCTGCCGCTCGGTTCGCACATAGTGTCAGAGGCGCAGCGGCGGCGGAGGACTGTACCTGTGTCCCGACTCCTGAATGAATGGAAGCAAGCAAACATTAATTGATGGGCGCTGGTAGGCTTCATTTGATGGGTGCCGGTGAGGCTGCATTTGATGGGTGCCGGTGAGGCTGCATTTGATGGGTGCCAGTGAGGCTGCATTTGATGGGTGCCAGTGAGGCTGCATTTGATGGGCGCTGGTGAGGCTGCATTTGATGGGCGCTGGTGAGGATGCATTTGATGGGCACTGGTAAGGCTGAATTTGATGGGCGCTTCATTAACCACTTCGCCCCGGACGGTCATTTCAGGAACATCCTTGACTTTGTGGCGGTATATCTGAATGATGCCTGCAGCTACAAACATCATTCAGATATCTGCTTTTTCAGCCGGCGATTCCCTACACCATAAAAATGATCATATCGGCTGTTCCGCTTCTTACTTCTACCGACTCACCGTTTCCATCCGTGAGTCGGAGACAGGATCCGCCAGCCCTGGATGGGGACGGTAGAGATTTCCAGCAGACCAGATGGTCGCCGGAGTCTCTATGATCGTTTGGAGGCCGGGCGCAATGTTATGACGTCAGGCCCGGCCTCTGCATTCAAAAAAAACGGTGCTGCCGCGGCTGGGAAGCCAGGATAATTTTTTTTTTTTTTTTTTTGGGGGGGATTTTAGGCTTCCCAGCCTAGAGGTGAGATATGGGGTCTTATTGACCCCATATCTCACTGTGAATTTTTTTCCAACGGATGTTGGCTCAAACTTGTCTTGCATACACACGGTCACACAAATGTTGTCGGAAATTCCGATCGGCAAGAACGCGCTGACGTAAAAAAACGTACGACGGCACCATAAAAAGGAAGTTCAATACCAAGTGCGCCACCCTTTGGGCTCCTTCTGCTAATCTCGTGTTAGTAGAAGTTTGGCGAGAGACGATTCGCGCTTTTCAGCCTTGTGCTTTTCAGATCGTATCTGTTCTTCAGTTTGTGCTTGTGGGTTCGTATCTGTTTTTCAGTGCGTTCTTGTCCGCTCGTTTCTGATTTTCAGATCGTTCTTCTCAGGTCCTTTCTGATTTTCAGTGCTTTCTGTTAGTTCGTTCTGACCAGCCGACCGTTTTCTAGCCATGTTGCGGTTACTTTCTCGTCGTAGAGTTTGTGCTGTGCAAGGGCTTGGTGTTGGAGTTCTTTCTTTGACCCAAGCCCAGTCCATGAACAGGGCGAGGAGGAGTTCATGGACCAAGAATTGGTTGCTCCAGCGTGACCAATTCTGTCACATGCCTTTGTTGCGGAAGATCCGTGAGAATACTCCTGATGATTTCAGGAATTATCTCCGGATGACGGACACCGTTTTTCACTGTCTGTTGGCTTTGCTGTCCCCTTAAATTACGAAGCAGGACACCTGCATGCGGCAAGCCATCACTCCCGCACAGAGGCTCGTCGACACCTTGCGGTACTTGGTGACAGGGAGAAGTCTGCAGGACATAAAGTTCTCGACAGGCATCTCCCCCCTCCAGGCTCTGGGGATCATTCCCCAGGAAGGGGAGGAAGTGGAGGAGACATGTGCAATTCATTTCGTTTTTTTTCGTTTTTCGTTTTTTTTTTTGTTCGTTCGTTTTCGTACGAATGAACGAATTGTTCGAATCGAACGAATCTGAATAACTAATCGTTCAAATCGTACGAATCCGATTAACGAATCGTTCGCATCGAACGAATCCGAAAAACAACGAAAATCCGAAAAAAAATAATTAGACGAATGTACGAATGAAGAAAATCCGAAAAATGAAAACAGGAACGAAAATAAACGAAAAAATTTGTACATTCGTAACTTTTTTTTTTGTTGAATTGGTAATTTTCCGTGTCCCTTACAATGGTGCTGCTTAACGTGTTTCGAATGGATTGAACGAAAAAAATTCGTACATTCGTAACTTTTTTTTTTCGATTCGTAACTTTTTTTTTTCCGATTCGTAAAATTATTAAAATGTAATAATAGCATACACATTACATAAAATTATGAATTATGCTCCGATTACGAATCTACGAATGTACGAATAAATACGAATGCTAAACTAACGAAAAAACAAATCAACGAAAAAATAACTCTTATGAATGTACGAATCGTTACGAATACGAACACCGACGACTTACGAATGTACGAATTGTTACGAATACGAACACCAACGACTTACGAATGTACGAATCGTTACGAATCTAAACTAACGAAAAAACTAATCAACGAAAAAATAACTCTTATGAATGTACGAATCGTTACGAATACGAACACCAACGACTTACGAATGCACGAATCGTTACGAATCAACGGAAACGAAAAAAACGAAAATAAACTAATTTTTTTCGAAAACGAAACGAAAATAAACTAATTTTTTTGTTGTGCACATGTCTAGGAGTCAGCGCTTGGTTTGATTCGGCGGGCTACTGCGGTCCTCACAAACACCCCTAATGTCCAGGAGGCCTTTGTGTGTATGATGGCCAGTAAGATGCAGGAAATGGAGGTGGGCCAACTCCTCACCAGTGAGGAGCTCATATTTCAGGTCCTAAATAAGGGGGTGAGGGGCGAACTCACCAAGAAAAGTCATGTATGTGATTTGGTCCATACTCCTCCTCCTGCCACAACTCAAACACCACAGCCACAGCCTGGAAGGAAGCGTGCAAGGAAGTCTTGATAGTGATGGCCTGGGTTCGGTCTGGTCTGGCAAAAGACGCAGGCTGTTGTAAGACCATGGCCTCTGGACATATATGTCATCTGCTGCTGCTCCTGATCTCTCTGAGTCCTGGACTGTATGTGCTCTCTATTAAATGGACTCCTCAGGCTACCAATTTTACCTGTCAAATAATTGATGTCTGCCCTGGGGTACAAAGGCTTCACCAATTTCAACAGTTTATCCAGCGTTGCCTTCCTCTTTATTTTGTTATGACCCCTAATAAATTTCATTATTTTTTTTTAAATCATTGGCTATGTGTTTTACTTCAAAAAGGACAGTTTGTAGTAGGCAGGTACATTTCAAAAATATAATGTCAAATTAACAAGGGACACCGACACCAACCAACCTCTTTGAGGTTAAAAAATACAAGATAACAATGGTGTTGTGGTAACTTGACACAAAACGACAAAAAATATTATGGAGATCACTAGAAAAAAATAAAAATCTGGAGATCTTGATCAAAAAAAAAAAAAAAGTAAAAATTATAAACATTATTTTGGAGATCTGGCGAAAAAAATAAAATAAAGATTATTCAGGAGATCACGAGAAATAATAAATAAATCAGTTTGTGTGAATATCAGCAGCAAAACAACTTCATTCTTCTAGCATTATAAAGAAGAAGAGAATGCGCTGCATTAAAATATTTAAAAATTTGCAGCGTGACGAATGTGCTATCTCCATTACGAACGCTAGTTTTACCAGACCGAGCGCTTCCATCTCGTACTTGATTCTGAGCTTGCGTGGAATTTTGTGCCTCGGATTTGTCTACACATGCTCGGAATTTCTGACAACAACGTTTTTTGTCAGAAAATTTGAGAACCTGCTCTCAAACAGTCCGATGGAGCCTACACACGGTCGGAATTTCCGACAACACGCTCACATCGAACATTTCCCGTCGGAAATTCAGATCGTCTGTACGCGGCATAAGACTGGGATGCCATTAACCACTTGACATCCGCGCTATGGCCGAATGACGGCCACAGCGCGGATCTCAATTCCCGGGAGGCCGTCATATGACGTCCTCCCCTGTGCACGCTCCCTGCGCGCGCGCTATAGCGCGCTGTGATCACTGAGTCACTGAGACTCGGGTCATTAGTGATCCGAGTAAGGGGTGGGCCCTTACATGTGATCAGCTGCCCGGCCCCTTACCATGTGGTCAGCTGTCAGCCAATGACAGTTGATCACATGATCAAAAAAAAAGCTCGTGATCGTTTTTTTTCTTCTCCTCACGCTGACAGCGGAGGAGAAAATAAAAAGCCGATCACCGGCTTATCTTAAAGGGACATCGGTCCCTAAAAGTCAGAGGCAATTATGCCTCATGTATGCCACATGTGAATGCCCACAAGTGCCACCTGTCAATGCCCATAAGTGCCACCTGTCAATGCCCACAAGTGCCACCTATCAATGCCCACCAGTGCTGCCAATCAGTGCCACCTAAAAGTGCTGCCTATCAGTGTAACCCATCAGTGCCCATCACTGCCACCCATCAGTGCCCATCACTGCCACCTATCGGTGCCCATCACTGCCGCCTCATCAGCGTACATCAATGACAGACAAAAATTACCAATTTTTAATTTTTATAACAAAATAAAAAAAAAAAAACTTTTTTTTTTTTTAATTCAGTCTTTTTAAAAAAATTTAACAAAAAAGAAAAATCGCAGGGGTGATCATATACCACCAAAAGAAAGCTCTATTTGGGGGAAAAAAATATATAAAAATTTAATTTGGGTACAGTGTTGTATGACCGCGCAATTGTCATTTAAAATGCGACAGCGCTAAAAGCTGAAAATTGGTCTGGATACGAGGGGGGTTTAAGTGGCCAGTAAGCAAGTGGTTAAACTTCATGTGCGTGTAGAGGGGGGTGTCCCAATACTTTTGACAATATAGTGCATGTTATAGTTTTTCTTTAAAGCGGTTGTGGACACATTTCATTTAGTAAATCTCTTTGCCTTCCAAATCAGGCAAAGAGTACTAAATGAAATGTGTTTTTTTTTTTTTTCCCACTTACCTTGTAATCGCTGACATCCTTTCCTCTGTCTCTGCGGCGGTGAGCGGGGTCTCTGCGTCGATCGTCGTCACGCCGCACTGTCTCCTGGGATCTGGTGTCATTGATCCCAGGAGTCAGTGCGGACATCTTCCGAAATCTCGCGAGATTTTGGCCACATCTTCCGAAATCTCGCGAGATTTCGGCCACATCTTCCAAAATCTCGCGAGATGTCGGCAGATGTGCCGAAATCTCTCGAGATTTCGGAGAACGTGAGCTGCACTTTGCCGTTACTGCGCACGCGCGAGCTCGGCGCAGTAACGGCGGTGCATGCTGGGCCATCTGAAGTGCCTGTGGGGTTTCACATGCCCACAGGCAAGATGGCACCCAGCAAGAATACATTTTTAAAAATATTTTATAGGACGAAAACCGGCAGCAATCAATTAGGAACATGGAACACGTGAGTCCCCCAATTTACCTCCTAATCCTTTGCATTACATTAAAAAAAAAAAAAAAAAAACAACACACAGTGCAGAACCGCTTTAAATACAAGAATCTGATAAATTAAAGCGGTTCTGCACTCGTTTTTTTTTTTTTTTTTTGGGCTATATGCCAAGGCCATATAGCTCAATTGGGGGACTTACCTGTTCCATCTTCCATCTCGATCGCAGCCGGTTTTCATCTTCATCTTCTTCTTGTCTTCTTCTTGTCTGCTGGGGTCCATCTTGCCTGTGGGCATGTGAAACCCCACAGGCACTTTAGATGGCCCAGCATGCACCGCCGTTACTCGCGCGTGCGCAGTAACGGCACATCTGCCGACATCTCACAAGATTTCGGAAGATGTGGCCGAAATCTCGCGAGATTTCGGAAGATGCCCGCACTGACTCCTGGGATCAATGACACCAGATCCCAGGAGACAGTGCGGCGTGACGAGGATCCCCGCACAGACCCCGCCCACCCCCGAAGAGACAGAAGACAGGAAGTCATCAATTTCAAGGTAAGTAAAAAAAAAAAAAAAACACATTTCATTTAGTACTCTTTGCCTGATTTGGAAGGCAAAGAGATTTACTAAATTAAATGTGTGCCGAACCGCTTTAAATAAAGAAAAATAAAATGATATACACTTTTTTTACGCCACCTAAAAGTTCACATATCCCAACAGTATCTGAGCCTATTGGATTATGATTGACGGCAAATTCTTAAATTACAATGCCTCGCCAGCTGAGCTTTGGGCTACTTGATAAAGTCATTATGGGAGTTGAGAGACGGATAAAGACTATTCAACGCATCGGCTACAATTCCTATATTACAGGCCTGCGAAACATTGCCAAGGCACATGGGTCACATCAGACGTTACCTGCCGCCCCTTAACTCACGATAATTAATGTCAGCATCAAAACAAAACTGCAAACAACGATGCTCTAAAGGGAGAAAGCTTAACACTATTTGCTTTATGTCCCACGCTCGCCCGTTCCAATCAGGTCAAACTCAGCCTTGTAAAAAAAAAAAAAGAAAAAGAGGAGAATCTTGCAGTAACGGTAATGTTTGATAGTTTCATGCCAAGCTCAGGGGTAAGTGGAGGTTAAAGAAGATGGATATGCCTTACCGTCATTATGGCAGCTCTGAAGATTGTGAGAAACGCGGCTGATGTTGAACGATATGATGGGACCGCTTCAAAGTTATGTTTATGGCGCAACGGACCAGGCTAAAAAGTTAATTTACAAACATAACAGGAGAATTGGAAAGGAAAGGAAAAGTTTGTGAGGATAAAGTAAACTGGTGTGGAAACTGGGCATGGGTAATGCCGCGTACACACGATCGGAATTTCGGCCAGCAAAAGACCGATGAGAGCTTTGTGTAGACCGTGTGTAGGCTCCCTCGGAATTTTGCTGGCCGAATTCCCGACCAGCAAAAATTTGAGAGCAGGTTCTCAATTTTTCAGACAGAAAAGGTTTCTATCGGAAATTCCGATCGTCTGTAGCAATTCCGACGCGCAAAATTCCTACGCATGCTCGTAAACAATTCGACGCATGCTCGGAAGCATTGAACTTCATTTTTTCTCAGCTCGTGGTAGTGTTGTACGTCACCGCGTTCTTGACGGTCGGAATTTGGTGTGACCGTGTGTAGGCAAGACAGTTTAAAGCGGAAGTAAACCCATCGATTTAACAGTTTAAAAAAAAAAAGGCATGCCGGGAATGCTAACTGCACATTGGCTGTGCTCTCAACCAAACAGTCAAACCATCCAATGGCTGGTGTCATAACGGATCACATGTGCAGCACTGTGGCAGTTGAAGATTAAACAGAGGCAAAGATGGCAGCTTCCTTGGCTGAAAACGATAGGAGGGTTTACTTCCACTTTAAGCGGAATTCCGTCAAGCTTTTTCCAACGAGAATTCCGATTGCGTGTACGCGGCATTAGAGTAGAAACAATTGGCCACTACCCCTACCTTTAACTGACCATCGCAGTAAGGAGCACATGGAAATATCAAACAAAAGCAAAGAAAAATCCCTAGCTCAACTTATCAACCAGCCGGCAACCAACTAAATTATCCTGTATAATGTACACACGAGCGGATTTTCCGTCAGAAAAATCTTGCATGTTTTTTCCGACGGAATTTCGCTCAAGCTTGGCTTGCATACACACGGTCACACAAAAATTCTCTGAACTTTCGACCGCCAAGAACGCGGTGATGTACAACACTACGACGAGCCGAGAAAATGAAGTTCAATGTTTCCGAGCATGCGTAGAAATTTTGCACGTCAGAATTGCTACAGACGATCAGAATTTCCAATTGGAACTTTTTCCGAGAATTAGCAGGCACGAACACCCCCTTCCTGACCAAGCCATTTTTCAGCTTTCAGCGCTGTCGCATTTTGAATGACAATTGCGCGGTCATGCAACGATGTACCCAAATAAAATTTTTATAATTTTTTCCCCACCAATAGAGCTTTCTTTTGGTGGTATTTGATCACCTCTGCGTTTTTTATTTCTTTCACTATAAATAAAAGAAGAGGGACAAGTTTGAAAAAAACACAATATTTTTTACTTTTTGCTATAATAAATATCCAATTCTTTTATTTTTTTTTAACATTTTTTTTCCTCAGTTTAGGCCGATACGTATTCTTCTACATATTTTTGGTAAAAAAAAATCACAATAAGCGTATATTGATTGGTTTGCGCAAAAGTTATAGCGTCTACAAAATAGAGGATAGATTTATAAAATTTTTATTATTTTTTCTTTTACTAGTAATGGCGGCGATCTGCGATTTTTATCGTGACTGCGATATTGCGTCGGACATATTGGACACTTTTGACACATTTTTGGGACCATTCACATTTACACAGCGATCCGTGCTATAAAAATGCATTGATTACTGTATAAATGTTACTGGCAGGGAAGGGGTTAACACTAGGGGGTGATCAAGGGGTTAATATCTTCCCTATGGGAGTGATTCTAACTGTGGGGGGAGGGGACTGACTGGGGGAGGTGACCGATCGGTGTCCCTATGTACAAGGGACACACCATCGGTCTCCTCTCTGACAGCACGTGGATCTGTGTGTTTACACACACAGATCCACATCCTGCTCAGTTACTGGGCAATCGCGGGTGCCCGTCGGACATCGCGGCCGCTGGGCATGTGCATCGGGTCCCCAGCGATGCGCCGGGCACGCGCCCCCCTAGTGGCCACAAGTGAAATGCCGTCATATGACGGCTGCCCGGAACAACAGATGTTTCTTGCCGCCGTCATATGACAGTGGGCGGTCATAAGGAGGTTAATGGCATCCCAGTCTTAGTCCGTAGGATTCAATATTGAGTTGGCCCCGCCCTTTGCCGCTATAACAGCTTCAACTCTTCTGGTAAGGCTGTTTACCAGGTTTCCTCCTCTTCAACCCCCACTCCCCTACATTAAAGTCTTCTTATTTTGCAAGTTCTGGCCCACCAGCCATCCTCCCTTCATGCCTAGGCGAGAATGATGTGTTGCACCTAACAAATACCAGGAGGTATTGGTTTTATCCATGGAAGGAGGAGGCAGCGTTTCATTGGTAGGTGGCTACCTGAACCTGGAGTAGACAGATGCCTCCCAATCATAGGCATGCGCAGGGGGTGGGCCAGGTGTGTCTGGGCACACACCTATCTACGTGCAGTGCCGATTCCCCCAACTGCCCGGGCATTTTTTTTTTTTTAAGTCTACAAGTTTCTATACCAATGTTTTTACCCCCTTTGCAACCACACTATAGCCGAATGACGGTTACAGCACCACTGCACTTTCCTGAGAGGCTGTCATATGACGTCCTCCTGTGCTCGCGCTACCTGCGCACCCCCTGCGGCATGCATCAGCAGTGATCTGTGATCACAAATCAGGGCAAAGAGCCAATCATGGCGGTATTTTACCGTGTGATCAGTTGTGTCCAATCACAGCTGAGCACAATGTAAACAGGATTTGCCGACAGTGCGTGAGGAGAGGAGAGCCGAAAATTGGCAACTCCACACAGGGAACATCTGCACTTACAATCAGGACACTGATCATCAATGATCAGTGCAACCCCACAGTGCCCACCGGTGCTGCCAATCAGTGCTGCCAATCAGTATCACCTATCCCTGTGATCCTAATGCTATCCCTCCCTGTAACCATAAAGGCCTGTACACACGATCGGACTTTTTGACAACAAGCATGCAAATTAGCTGTTTTGTACGCTCCATCGGACAAACTTTTTCAGTTTTCATCAGACTTTTGTTGGCTGTGCGAACGGACAAACTTTCTGCCAACAAAAGTCTGATGGAGCAAAGTCCGACCGTGTGTACACAAAACCATCAGACTTTTGTACAAAGTACAAACACGCATGCTCAGAATCAATGCAAAAGATCAGACAACAATACAGAAGTTGACCAAAGGTGGCGCTGGAGTATTTGAACGTCCTCTTTTGAAGTGTCGTCATTACGTTGAAACGTCACTACGTTCGTGTTTGTTGCCTAAAAAGTACGATCGTGAAAAGTCCAAACTTGGGGCCAACGCCCTTTGTACAAAAATCCACGGGAAAGTTTGTACAAAGTCCGATCGTGTGGATGAGGCTTAACACTAACCAGATTCTCCGCAGACAAAACGTCAGACTTTTGTCTGAAGGGCGTTGGCCAGGAACTTGTCTTGCATACAAACGGCACACAATTGTCGGCCAACAAACACGAACGTAGTGACGTACTACGTGACTTTTCAGCTCTTTAGCGCCACCCTTTGGGCACCTTCTGCTAATGTTGTGTTTGGTGAGCATTGATTCCAAGCATGCGTTTTTGTACTTTGGATTTTTGTTCGAAGGACTTGTGTACACGCGCTCGGAAAATCCGACAACCGACCGTTGTCCGTGGAAAATTTATAAACCTGCCATCCAACATTTGTCTACGGAAAGTTGGCCAACAATTGTCTAAAGGAGCGTACAAACGGTCAGATTTTCAGCCAACAGCCTGTCATCACACAATTCCCGTCGGAAAATACGATCGTGTGTAAGAGGCTTTACACTCTCTAATGTAACCCTAACACTAATCCTCCCTATAACCCTAAAAGTAACCCTCCCTTTAATCCTCACACTAACTCTTGATGTAACCCTAACATTTATCAAGCTTTTCTGGTACAATCATATTTATTGAGTTAAAAGGGAGCAATCATGACACAATATAATAAGAGTAGTTTTTTCCCACGCAGGGGAAAGTAATAGCAGTAACAATAACAGTTACATTTTGTATATACTACAATTTGAGCCCAGACCAACATGGCTAGAGGTGGTCACAAATAACGGGCCTGGGGGACCCAACTCAAGAGAACAAAGAAAAACACAAAATAAGGGGAAGGGGAGAGGGATGGGCCTCATCAGAGAGAGAGAGAGGGCTCCCATTGGGAATGGGGTTGGGGAAAGAAAAAAAAAGGGGGGGGGGGGGTGGGAAGAGAGGGTAGGGGAGAAAGTGGCAAAGGAAAAAAAGAATGAGATAAGTAGGAAGAAGAGACGTAGGTCCTGCAGGCTAACAAGCAACAGGTTGGCTGGGGGTGCCCATGCTAGTCGAGGGCATTTACCAAGCTTATAACCCGAACACAAACCCTAATACCAACCCCCCCCCGTAACCCTGAGGCTAACCCCACCATGTAACACACTAACCCCCCCTGTAACCCTGAGCAGGGCCGTTTTTAAGGCAGGGCAAAAGGGGCAGCTGCCCTGGGCCCTGTCATTGTTGTGGGGCCCAAAGCAGCTGCCTCATACTTGCCAACTATCCTGGTTTAAATTCCCTCATCCCTTGAGGTTTTAGTCCTATGCTGTGTCCCAATATCTCAGTGTGAATTGCTGCTACTAATGCTGCCCAGCTCTGCCCTATTGCTGTGTACAGATGACTCACCTGCAGACCCTGTGTTTATATGTAAATTACCGGCATTCATATTTAAATAGCGGGGCCCGGCAGCATTGCAATATATATCATACCCCCCTGAGGTCATATCCACCGTTAAAGGTGAGAAAAAACTCAAGACCCACCTCTTCTAAACATGGCATCACAACAAGAGCAGACAAGCGCCTTGAGGCGTTTCAGTTCGCAGTTGCAGCGCTATACAAATCATTCATTCATTCATTCAGATGGAGAGCAAAACTGCATGGGGGGGGGGGGCCAAGAAAAGTTTTGCCCAGGGTCCAATCAATATTAAAGACGGCCTTGACCCTGAGGCTAACCCCACCATGTAACACACTAACCCTCCCTGTAAGGCCAACACTAATCCCCATACTAAGCCTAGTACTTATTCTTCGTGTAACCCACCATGTAACACACGATCGGAATTTCCGGCAACAAATGTTCGATGTGAGCTTGTTGTCGTAAATTCCGACCGTGTCGGACATTTTCTGTCGGAGTTTCCGACAACAAATGTTTGAGAGCTGGTTCTCAAATTTTCTGGCAACAAAACTTGTTGTCGGAAATTCCGAGCGTGTGTACACAAATCCGATGCATAAAATTCCACGTATGCTCTGAATCAAGTACGAGACGGAAGCGCTCGGTCTGATAAAGACAAGATAAGTTTGAGCCAACATCCGTCGGATTAAAATCCATGGTTTTGTTGTCGGAATGTCCGATCGTCTGTACGCAGCATTACACTCACTGTCCTTGTAATCCTAATGCCCCGTGCACACGATCGGACTTTCCGAAAAACGAAACCGTGGATTTTTGTTCGAAGGGTGTTGGCTCCAGCTTGTCTTGCATACACACGGTCACACAAATGTACGTGATATCTCCATTGCGAACGCTAGTTTTACAAGACCGATCGCTTCCCGTTCGTACTTGATTCCGAGCTTGCGTGGACTTTTGTGCGAAGGTCTTGTGTACACACGATCGGAAAGTCCGACAACAAAAATTTGTTGGCAGAAAATTTGAGAACCTGCTAGCCAACATTTGTTGGCGCAAATTTTCTATGGAGCATACACACGGTCGGGCTTTCCGCCAACAAGCCCACATCCAACATTTGTTGTCGGAAAATCCGATCGTGTGTACGGGGCATAATAGTAACTATCCCTGAAATTCTAATGTTAACCCTCCATATAAACCTAACACTATTATTGTTACACTAATGCCGCGTACACACGATCGGAATTACGGCCAGAAAAAGACTGATGAGAGCTTTTCATCGGAAAATGCGACCGTGTGTAGGCTTCATCGGAATTTTGCTGGCCGAATTTCCGACAGCAAAAAATTTAGAGCAGGTTCTCAATTTTTCTGACGGAAAAGGTTTCTATCGGAAATTCCGATCGTCTGTAGCAATTCTGATGCGCAAAATTCCTAAGCATGCTCGGAAACAATTTGGAAGCATTGAATTCGGCTCGTTGTAGTGTTGTACGTCACCGCGTTCTTGACGGTCGGAATTTGGTGTGACCGTGGGTAGGCAAGACCATCAGAGCTTTTTCCGACGAGAATTACGATCGCATAACAATAACCTCCCTCTAATGTAACTTAACCCTTTTTGCTTGCCCGCTTAGCTCGCCTGCACCCGAATTCTGTGAACTGAAGACCATCCTTTCCTACACCAGAAGATGCCAATGTTGGCCTCCCTTTGGTGGTATTTTGTATTTCGGCACAGCAAAGATGGGGCAATAACAAGTGAAACAGAATCACTTTACAAATCTTTTTGCTGGTAAATCTGTTGCACCTTTTTAAGCTAGTCTTGACTTTTAAACTCGTACTTCTCCTTTGTACTATACTTAGCTTTCTCTGTTGGACCTGGAAGTAGCTAAAAGCCAGTTTTGATTTGAAACTTCAGAGGGCACTCCTCCCGAACCGTCCTCATTAAATGCCACCCGTCACCCTTCAAGAGTCCTAATGAGCATTAGTGGAATGTTAGCTTCATCTGCTTCCAGCCAGAAGGCATCAACGAGAATGACAAGGGCGATCAGTTAGAAAGAAACAAACGGCAATGAAACCCATCACGCTGGGTGATTAACAATATGTTTTATGTAATGAAAATACACACCTAAGCAGTTAATAACAGATCAAATTACCAACACATTGCTCAACTAACCCCATTACCTTCCTGATTGCTCTGTCGCCCTGATGGTATGATTTATGTCACCATAAGCAGAAAACGGAGTTGACTACCACCTTGTAATGCAACACCGGTCTACCAGGACTTCAATGTACGGTAAATTTCCAAAAAAACCTTGGGAGAACAACATTACATTACAAAATGCCATGGTTGAAGTTATTTAATTCTTCTCTTGGATAGGCGGAGAGGTAAACCGTCCTGGTAGATGCTGGAGAGTTAAAGTGTATGCAAACCCCAACAACGAACTTCTCCTATTTGTATCCTTATGCTCCACTTAAGCACCACAGAAAAAGGTAAAGCAGCCACATACTGATGATGTACAGGTAATCAAGGCTTATTCCAGCAAGAACCACAGCCATATTCTCATTCTGGAGACCACCCACTGTGACGCGTTTCACCACATCTGGCCTAGTCATACAGGTGGGGGTTTATATACACTAAAGGCTAATATACACTCTATTACCAAAAGTATTGGGATGCCTGCATTTACACCCACATGAATTTTAATGGCATCCCAGTCTTATAGCCTCATACACACGGTCGGATATTCCGATGGAAAAAGTCAGATCGGATTATGTTGTCGGAAAATCCGATTGTGTGTGGGCTCTAGCGAGCTTTTTCAGTCGGAATTTCAGGCGGAAAAAATTTGAGAGCAGGATCTCATTTTCCGACAACAAAATCCGATCTGACTTTTTCCGATTGTGTGTAGGGAATTCCGACGGACAAAGTGCCACGCATGCTCAGATCAAATTATGAGACTAAAGCTATTGACTACTAGCCTCTACGTAGTTCCGTAGTACGCAACGAACGTCACCACGTTCGGAACGATCAGATTTTCCAACAACTTTGTCCGAACGTGTGTATGCAACACCAGTTTCGGACAAAATACGTGTGAAAAAATCGGACGTATTTTGTGGTCGGAATTTCCGACCGTGTGTACAGGGGCTTAGTCTTTAGGGTTCAATATTGAGTTGGCCCACCCTTTGCAGCCATAACAGCTTCAACTCTTCTGGTAAAGGCTGTCCACAAGGTTTAGGAGTGTGTCTATGGGAATGTTCCCCCATTCTTACAGAAGCGCATTTGTGAGGTTAGGCACCGATGTTGGAGAGAAGGCCTGCCTAGCAGTCTCCGCTCTAATTCACCCCAAAGGTGTTCTATCCGGTTGAGGTCAGGACTCTGTGGAGGACAGTCAAGTTCCTCCACCCCAAACTCACTCATCCATGTCTCATATAGTGTATATAGTTATTCTGTTTGAAAAAAGATACAAGTCCATCCTGTTCAACCAACAAAGAAAAAAAGAAAACCAACACATACACTATCCAATACCCAAAGTTGATCCAGAGGAAGGCAAAAACACCCCCCCCAAAAAAAGTAGGCTATGACTAAAGTCTCGTACAAACTATTCGTCCTGACAGCTCAGGTCGGAGCCACTGTGCTAACAATCCAATGTTGGTAGACCGATCTCCACTGATGTGCTATTGTGTCCTGACAGGGGGACGGCCCCGTCTCCAGAGCACCCAGACCGCACTCTCAGCCATTGGCTGAGAGCGCTGATCAGAAAGCCAATCGGTAGACCTTTTTTGGTCATGACCCTTGGCTAGTTCCTCTAATCTTTCCCCATAGCTGAGCTCCCTTATGCCTCTTATCAGTTTGGTTGCTCTTCTCTGCACTTTCTCCAGTTCCCTGATATCCTTTTTGTGAGTTGGTGCCCAAAACTGAACTGCATATTCTCTTTCTGCAGTCCATACCTCTTTTAATACAAGAGAGGATTTTGCTCGCTTTTGGAAACCACACCTCATAAGCCTATGATCTACCAGACCTCCCAGACCCCTCTCCACCATGGATATATATATCAACAATTATGTGTCACTTTGTGTTGTTCTATCACATAAAATCCCAATAAACTACATTTACGTTTTTGGTTGTAACATGACAAAATGTGGGAAATTTCAAGGGGTATGAATACTTTTTCAAGGTACTGTATGCACTATATTAGACACATTCCTAATATCAGGTATAGAGTGTCAGGATAGGCAGAATATGTATGGATCCAGGCACATAGACCCAATAAATGCCTTACATGATATATAATAAATAATATCCAAATAGACAAAAGAGAAACAGAGTGACACTGGAGTGCCATCATCATTAAAGTGAAGTTCCACCCCAAAAAAATTTTTTTTATTTATGTGCATAAAAAAAAAAAAACATTTGGAGAAACAATTTATTTTTTGCTCACCTCTAAATATCTGTTGCTAGGGGGTCCCCCGTAGTCTGCCTCCTTCAGCGCCTAGGCTCTTGACGTCACTTCCCTTGGCGCAGGAAGGGAGATCAGCTCTGCCCCCTCCCTCTTGTCAATCATCTGGGACACGTGACAGGTCCCAGATGATTGCGCGGCAAATCACGGCTTCACAGCCGGGCGCCCACAGTTACAATGCCGTCGCCGCCGAGCGGAGGAGGAGACGAGCGGGGCTTCGCATCGCTGGACCCTGGGACAGGTAAGTGTCCGATTATTAAAAGTCAGCAGGTGCAGTATTTGTAGCTGTTGACTTTTAATTTGTTTTTAAGCGAAAACACTGCTTTAACTGGAAAATACGTACACCAAAGGGGCAAAAAAAACTAGAAGACTTCTGGACTACAGAATAAGTTATGTTGTAGTTACAGTATATTATGCCTTTATGTTGTTGAGATCGGAGAGTAGGAATGGTTGAGTAGTTTAGCAAAAGTCAACGGGGAGGCTGACATAGGGTTGCCACCTTATCCCTTTAAAACCAAACACATATTAATTACACAGGTTCTGTGGCTGATTAAGGTTAATTCAACTCACTTGGTGCCTTATTTGCCTTAAATTAGCCTCAGAACCCGTGTAATTCATATGTGTTCAGCTTTAAAGGGATGAGGTGGCAACCCTAGGCTGACACCACTCAGTCCTCAAAACTGTGTTGTCAGCCCATAAAAGCAATCTGCTGGCAGATCAACATTTCTGTCCATTATTTATGTACATTTGTAGACTGTATTGTCTGCAGACAGAAGTCAATGTTCTTCCTAATGGTACATTCCAGACTTTTAGATGGATAACAGCAACTAAATATCAGTTTTTCTAGAGTGTTTATATTGAGTTGCTCCAGGCTTGTGTCCCTCTCCCCTGGTTTGTTCCAACCAGGTCCTCTTCACCCTCTCCTTCTCCTTGTGGAGGACAAATGATAAATGCTGCAGACAGTCCTGTGATTTCAGGGTAGGGAAAGGACAGAGCAGGGAAGGACAGGGCAGATCCTTGACGCCCTGGGCTCACATGACGTGGGTTGAATGACGTTGGGTTCTATTCAACCCAGAAGAACTTTAAAGATAAAAAAAACCTAGACAATTCACACTGAGAATATGCAAGACTACCCGCTAATATATAACAGGTTTTTTCCAAGAAATATAAAGGGAGGTCCTCTTACATAGACAAATGGCTGTATTATCCCATTAACGATGGGTCAGTGGTACTATGGATACGTATTAGACTGGGTTCACATGACGTGTGTAGCCTATATAAACCCCCAGGCTGATACAGCCCATAATACCCTTTACTTAACCTAAAATGATAGACCACACCATGTTTTGGAGTAAATGGCCGACAACGGCCTTTTATTTAAACATAACTCCAATTTAAATATATAAATAAATAACATAAACACATAACCATAATGATAATAAATTATCAACACATAACACAACTGTAAACAATCAGTTACCCTATTTGTTGGTCAGTGACGTAGCTAGTACCAAAAACGGCATATATATAAATCGCTGCATAAATATATATGAACACCAGGGGGCACTGCGGGATTAACCGAACCAACTGGCCTCCACTTGTACCGCCCGGAGACAACCCTTTCCCGCAGTGCAACAAGAGTAATCACCAAAATAAATTTGGTGTACTACCGGAGGGGCCATCTACTGATGAGCCCCCCACAAAACCGGAGGGGCCATCTACAGATGAGCCCCTCACACACCGGAGGGGCCATCTAATGATGAGCCCCCCACACACTTACCAACTACGTCACTGCTGCCGTCACTGACCAACAAACCAAGACACCGCCACCCCTTGTCTCCATTCCGTCCACTGCTTCCAAACCTGAAACGATAACAAAAACATTAACACCTCCAACATTATCGCCTTAAATTAAGGGAGGGTGGGTGGGAAAATTCCTGCCTCCTCGTGTCTTTTTTCCTCCTGACTGACCACCTACCGCCACGCCCCCTATTTGTATTGCCTCGCCCCCTTGCCGCTATTGGCCTGCCTGCCTCGGCCACACCCCCCAGAATTACTCCCTGTGTGTGATAGACACACAGTCATGCCTGGCCCTCCTCTACCATTCCCCTGCTGTCCATTATGATCCGGCCCTCTCTCTATCTTCACATGCGGCTCACAGCAAGGGTCCAGGGTGTCCCTGTTCACTGTTTCAGGTACGATTTCAGCCCAAAATTTTGTCTGAATTCGGATCTGAAGCTGACCAAAAGACGCAAAAGACCCCTGTGCAAATTCGCACCGGAGCCGCAGCGGATATATGCGAACCGGCTCCATAGAGAGCCAGTCAAAATCTCCTGCTATTGTGAATTGGCTGGGGGGAACCCAGCCTGAAGGTACATTTAACTCTCAGATATAATAGATATACTTGGAATACATTGTATTAGCACATGGAATTCCCCTCCAATTTTATTTTGTAGGCTTAACGGTCATTCCAATTGGGAAGTATCAATACCCATGAGATAAGTGGACCTCAAGAACTTGTAACCTGATTATGTAAGTATTGTGTGCCTATATGATATACCATGGACTTTTTAGAAGAATGTATATATATATCTCTTATGCCGCACCTTGTTGTCTCCCTGGTAGATAGGTGTGCCCCACACCTGCAGTGGGATTGTCTATGCAACCGTATCTGGGATTCTCCTCTGGCCCCGGGGAGGTGCACATTGATCTCAGCGTCCTATTACTAGAGAATGTTGGATGAGATGTATTGTACGTATTATATACTGTTTGTACAGTAATTGTATACCCATATAATGTATTTTCCAATTTAAATAGATGTATTAATGGCTCCTGAAGAAACGACTAGGTCGCCAAACATGTAGAGCTGTGGAATATTCGCAATGAAAAAGTGGAAACCCAGCACCTGGAGAAACTTGAACACTTAGTGTATATCCTTCTATGCACATAGATGTGTGCATTATACACCTCTAAAGGGGTTACACATTGCTTGTGATACATAGTACTCAGTAGGGCCGCTGTCCAAAATCATGGGGCCCCGTACAGCCTTCCTGATGGGGGCCTGTCAACCCTGCCTTTTCTTCCCCCCTTTTCTTCCCCCCGCAGGGTGCAGTTGAGCAGCTGCACTGACTTTAGCTGCCTACGCCCCAAAAATGAAAAAAAAAATAGTCCCTCCTCTGCTCCCACCTCTTGGGCCCCTCTGCTGACCTGATGGGGCCCAGGGAAATGTAATTGAATCCCTGGTAAGCAAGTAGGAGCGGGGGTCTAGAGATCCATTAATTTAGGCAAACATTAACAATAAAGCTGCCCTGGACCCCCTATTTAGCTGATGAGGCCTGGGCCTAGTACAACATGACCAGTTATACTGCCTTATCAGCAGCCCTTTCGATCTGTACCGATCGCTCACTGTGTTCATTCAGGATGGTAAGTCCCCCCCGCTCATGAAATAACCCGCATGTGTGCCTTCAGCAGCTGCCGATGGGAGAGGAGAGGGGTGGAGGGAAAACTGCAGCACTGCGGGTGAAAAAGGCACACAGGGGTCCTAGGCAGCAGGGGAAGGGGGCACAGATACTAGAACTTATCCCCCTGCAGTGCAGACCGAGGAAGAAAAGAAAAGTAGAAGCTAGCAGCACTGCACGAGAGTCAGGAAGAGGCAAGAAATGTTAGCAATAAGGCAGTACTGCAGGCCCTCCTGATGAAGCCTGGGCCCAGTACAGGAGGGCTGGCTGTACTGCCTTATCAGTGGCCATGGTACTCAGTAATGCAAACCTCCCAACTGTCCCTGATTTCGAGGGGACTGTCCCTGATTTGGAGCAATGTTCCTCTGTCCCTCATTCCTCCATATTTGTCCCTCATTTTGGTCTGATCTATATAGATGTATATAAAATGCACTTTTTATCTATCAAAAAATGTTTCCCAGTGATTTTTCTTCACTTCCTGTCCCATAGCCAAACAGGAAGTGAGAGGAAATCCCTGCAAATTAAGGTAATCCCTTGGGGACCCCCAGGTCACCAGAACTAGTGGCCACATTGGAAGATTTCCCCTCTATTACTTTTCTGGGATCAACTCAAAATTTGGGATTTTCTTTACTTTCACTTTCAACGATAACGGTAAACAGGGAAAATAGAGAGGGTGAAACTCCTTAATGGGGGAACAGACAGCAATACAAACTGCCAGGGGTGCTAATACCTCTCCACTCTGTCCAAAACTAAAAAAAAAAAGTTTTTCCTTTTGTTCTACTTTAAATACCCACCCAGTAGCCAGCATCAGGTGGAGAATGGTTACTAAAACCTGCCTGCTGCTCGTAGACAACTGCTGCTGGACACTGGAACTACAACTTTCCACTCTGGGAAGCACAGTGGCACCAGCAGGTGAACCCAGGTCATGGCAGAGCGAAAGCAGTGTGTGCCACAACTGGGGAGAATTATTTTTTATATTCTGTGGTATTATCCAAACAGGAAGGAAGAGAAAATCTCTCTGACAGAAATACAGAGAGTAATAAAAAACTTGATAAATATTCGAACCATTCCTTCCTTTATCCAAAACAGAAAAACATGGTTTTGGTCGACGTTCTGCTTCAGTTTTTTTTTCACCCACGGCAAAGTACTCAGGTAATTAGGAAAGATCCATGCGTGGATTCCTCTTGGGAATGGAGGTGGACTAAGGGCCAGGATTCCTCTGCTTATGAGTGGAAGGGGGTTGCCACGATTTTGATAAAACCCATGTGATACAGACCTGAGATCATATTAACTCTGGTCACAGATACGTTTCTAATGGCATGGGGTCTTAAAACCTAATTAGATCTTTTAGCAAACAACTTTTATCACTTTCAAGCGATTTTCAACTTAATTTGCCAGGGGAGAAAAAAAAATAGTGACGAGCTTCTTTTTTTTTGTAGATCTCCCCTTAATTACTTTGTCAGTGTCTCTCTGATGTCCCCCGTAGCTCAGTCATTTCAGGTACCCGAGCATCAGAATCAAACACTTCCACTGGAGAATTCCCAATGGGCCGTGCTGTAAAGAATAGCCTTTCAACAGCACAGATGCATTAGTGGAAATGACGGATGTTCCTCCGTGGGCTCAGGCAGAGGATTCCCTGGAGTGTGAATTATTAGGTGTCTTTAAGGACACGATGAGCCACTGAGTACGAAGAAGACACACGCCATGGGATTCACTCTTCATCGCTCTACGTTTATGCAAAACAAATGGCAAGATGGATTGCTTGGAAGGAGCGAATGACGCTCGGCTGAAGCCATGTTGCTCCGTGAAAAAGGCTGGATTGCTGAAATTAAAAGGCCCCGGGTCATTTCACAGCTAATTACCTATTAAGCATTAAAGAGAATGCTTGAGAGAGCATTTGGGGAAAAAATAAATCGTACCGAGCAACCAACCTTACATGACCCTATTAAAAGGACACTTGGCTGGACGGTCATTACTTTGTGAGGCAAATAGGGCATTAGGGTAAATAAAAAATTGTGTGCTATCCTGGACCCTAAGAGAGTGCTTTTGGTGCAGCTGGGGCGAATGGTGGAATACTATGCACCAATGCCCTACTACAAGAAAAACGTGGCCCATGGGCCAAATCTGAGAGTCTATCTGGCCTTCTGATATAAGAGGGGACTTTGGTGGTGACTCTGATGTAAGAGAAGACTTTGATGTAAGTGGGGACTGATGTAAAGGGAATTCTGATGTACAGTAGGCTGGACTTTGACGCAAACTCTGATATAAGAGGGGACCCTGGCGGGGCCTCTTATGTAAGTGGGGACTGACGTAAGGGGAATTCTGATGTACAGTAGGGTGGACTTTGATGGGAACTTGTCAGATCTGGGCTCCTGCTATTTTCGAGCAGCTCTTTTCTTTCAGTGCACAGAGGCTGCTCAGCTGTCGGTTAATTACCAGCCACTCGTTGTTTCCACAGTGACTCACCTGGTTACCATTACCTGCCTCATTAGTCCAGCCTACAGCCAGCCCCTTTTGGCTATTTAAACATCTTTGATAATTTCCTACCTGCCCTAGAGTGATCTATGATCTCCAGTGTGTTCCTCTGTATATGTAAAAAGAGTCTGTATGACTTGGCCTGGCTGACTTCTCTTCAGATACCTGTTCGTGTTTTTGCTCTGTACTACGCTGATTTCTGTCTTCCTGACCCCGGCTCATCTGATTGCTCACTCTGGCATCCAGACCCTGGCTTCTGTTTTTGACGACGTTCCTGAACTGTATTATTTTTTTGCTATTTTATTAAAGGTGTGATTTTAACTGCATTTTCTGTCTCCGCCTGGTTATGGTTCCTGACAGAACTTTGATGTAAGGGGAACTCTGATGTAAGGTGGACTTTGATGGGGGATCTGATGTAAAGGGAGACTCTGATAGGGTCAAGTTTATTTGGCATTTCTTTCCTTTGTTTTACTGAAGCTTATTTTTCTTTTGTTCTATATCAAATCATGCTGATTAAAAAGAAAAATTCAAAAGGAAACACATTCATTTAAATTTGATTTAAATTTGAGTTTATAAAACTGTTTATTTTTTCGGCCCATGAAGCAAACAGAATATTGGCATGCATTAAAAAGGGGATTAATTCCAGAGATAAAACAATAATTCTCCCGCTCTACAAGACTCTGGTCCGGCCGCACCTGGAGTATGCTGTCTAGTTTTGGGCACCAGTCCTCAGGAAGGATGTACTGGAAATGGAGCGAGTACAAAGAAGAGCAACAAAGCTAATAAAGTGTCTGGAGGATGTTAGTTATTAGGAAAGGTTGTGAGCACTGAACATATTCTCTCTGGAGAAGAGACGCTTGAGGGGGGATATGATTTCAATTGAATAAATACAGTACTGGTGACCCCACCAGTCACAATAGGGATAAAACTTTTTGACGCCTATTAGAGCCTATGGCTCTAATCAGGTGCTTCAAAAACACCACCCGCCGCTGTAATTCAGGCGCCCTGCGCCCGAAATGGGGCCAGGCGCCTGAATAGGGGGTGGCAGCGGCGGCCATAGATAGATTCATGCAATGCATGAATCTATCTATTGGTGCTAGAGGGGGTGGCAGGAGAGAGGGGGCGGCGCCCATGCACCCTTACGGACGCACCGCCACTGGTCTATTGTCAAAAAAAGACTAAGTTTGTAGCATTAAACCCTCCCTCTCAAAAGCTCATTATGTATCATAGGTATGCTGCCATGTTTGGCGTCAGGAAAATTGTATCAAATACTTACCGTAATTTTCCTTTCCTGACGCCAATACATGGCAGCATACGAACCCTCCCTCTGATCTTTGTGCTTTATATGGAGAATGGGGGAGGTAGCTCTCAGTCAGACTTTTATAGAGCTAAACAGGTGGGTGGATATAGGGGCAGAGCTATATCATATGTATGCTGCCATGTATTGGCGCCAGGAAAGGAAAATTACGGTAGAAATTTGATACAATTTTCCATTTTTTTTTAACTGAGAGCTGTCTGTTTCCCCAAAGGGGGGATTTTCCTTACCACCCAGCATGATGACCAGGACAAGCGGAAATTTTAACGTTGAAAAAAACAGCAACGTAAAACTCAGTTTTTTTACCATTCCCAACTCAGGAAAAAAAAAATGGCTGGAGTTCTACTTTAAATTAACCACTTGCCGCCCGCCTATTGTCAAAAGACGTCGGCAAAGTGGTTTTAAAATCCTGACCGGACGTCATATGACGTCCTCAGGATTTTGAACCCCGGGGCGCACACCGCGGCGATCATTGTTGCGGGGTGTCAGTCTGACACCCCGCAACTACGATCTTGGTAAAGAGTCTCCGACATCACAGTGTAAATAGGAAGAGCCGGTGATCAGCTTTTCCTCACTCCTCACTTTTCCTCAGACGCGAGTAGAGGAGAGCCGATCAGCTGCTCCTCTGACAGGGGGGGGGGGTCTGTGCTGATCGTTTATCAGCGCAGCCCCCCGAGGATGCCCACACTGGACCACCAGGGACGCCACCAGACCACCAGGGATGCCCAGCACCAGGTACGCCCTAGACCACCAGGGATGAAACAGTGCCCACAATGGATGCCAATCAGTGCCCACAATGGATGCCAATCAGTGCCCACAATGGGCATCACTGATTGGCATGCATTATTGTTTGGCACTGATTGGCATCCATCAGTACAAAACAATGCCACCTATCAGTGCCTATCCATACCACCTATCAGTGCCCATCCATGCCACCTATCAGTGCCCATCCATGCCGCCTATCAGTGCCCATCCATGCTCATCCGTGCTGCCTATCCATGCCCATCTGTGCCGCCTATCCATGCCCACCCGTGCCGCCTATCCATGCCAATCCGTGCCAGCTATCAGTGCCAATTTGTGCCATCTATCAGTTCCCATCTGTGTCGCCCATCAGTGCCACCTATCAGTGCCGCCTATCATTGCCACCTATCAGTGCCCATCAATGCCACCTCATCAGTGCCACTTCATCGGTGCCCATCAGTGCCGCCTTATCAGTGCCCGTCAGTGCAGCCCCATCAGTGCCCATCAGTGAAGGAGAAAACGTACTTATTTAAAACGTTTTGAAACTGAAACAATTTGTTTAGCAAAAAATAAAAACCGTAGAGGTGATCAAATACCACCAAAAGAAATCTCTATTTGTGGGGAAAAAAATGATAAAAATTAAATTTGGGTACAGTGTTGTATGACCGCGCAATTGTCATTCAAAGTGCGACAGCGCTGAAAACTCAAAATTGGTCTGGGCAGGAAGGTGTTTAAGTGCCCCCCGGTATTGAAGTGGTTAATAGATAATGCTAAGAACTGGATATAAAGCAGATTGACACTGATAGTGATGACACTCCAATTTAGTTTTTTTGTTTTTTTTGTTTGTTTTTTTAATGAAATTCTTTTAAAATGTTGCTTTAAAAAAAAAAAAAAAAAAAGATATATTGTCTCCAACAAACACGCTAATTATTAATAATATATTGCCATTATTTGTTAAGTGTCTAATTTACAAATCATCAGTTACATTTTAATAATAAAAATATGTTTCATTCGTAGACAACAGTAAACTAATTAAAAGCAAATGCATTATTAATTGAAAACTAAAGCCACGCTGGCTCTGAGACGTCCTCCAGAAGATAGAAGAAAAGAGGAAGTTATAAAGTGCCGACTTTTCAGCTGAAAGACATAAAGACCCGAAATGAACCACGGCTTTATATACGGGGCTCGCTTTTAGACCCTGTTTTAAAAAAATGTAATATATTGAAATATATTAAAATTCAATCTTATTCTGGGGATTTCGAAGGAGTAAAACACGGAGAAATGGTGGGATTTAGGCTGGTGGTGGACTTGCATGCTAAGAACTTGTGTAACCGGCATTTACGTGGGTAGTTTTTTGATACATGGCTTAATATGTACTTTTTTTAAGGGCTTCGGTATTAAAGTAGAACTAAAGGCAAAACTTTTTTTTTTCCGTTTTGGATAGAGTGGAGAGGGGGTTAGAAGCCCTGCCAGGTTTTTATTGCTGCCTGTGCCCCCGTTAGGGAGATTCACCCTCTCAATTTGTCAATTTGTCTTGCTTGATTAGAACCATTGTCAGTTTTTATTGCTGTCTATAGCCTCATACACACGATCGGACCGTGGACCAACTTTCCTGTGGATTTTTGTCCAAAGGGCGTTGGCCCCAAGCTGGTATTGCATACACACGGCAGGACTTTTTCAGCCAACTTTCACCAAATCACTTGGTTTTTCTGCTCTTTACCGCCACCTTTGGTCAACTTCTGTATTGTTGTCTGATCTTTTGCATTGGTTCTGCATTGGTTTGTACAAAAGTCCGTTGGTTTTGTGTACACACGGTCGGACTTTGGTCCATCGGACTTTTGTTGGCAGAAAGTTGGTCCGTTCGCACAGCCAACAAAAGTCAGATGAAACCTGGAAAAAGTTGGTCCGATGGAATGTACACACGGTCGGACGTTGGTCCAAAACAGCTAATTTGCATGTTGGTTGTCAAAAAGTCCGATCGTGTGTACGGGCCTTATGTTCCCATTAGGGAGATTCACCCTCTCAATTTGTCAATTTGTCTTGCTCACTGTTATGAAGTGGACAGAAATTCCATATTTTGGGTTGACGACATAACAGGAATGGGGATACTCGCTCTGGTGACAACCAGGGATTCCTTCACTTATGGGGTATTTCTTCTCACTTCCTGTTTTGGCTATGGGACAGGAAGTCAGGAGAAATCTCCCCTACAGGATGCAGATGGCAAAAAAAAAAAACGGACCGGGGTTATAACCTCCCTTATGCCGCGTACACACGGTCGGAATTCTCGTCAGAAAAAGCTCTGCTGGTTTTCCCGTCGGAATTCCGACGGAATTTCGCTCAAACTGTCTTGCCTACACACGGTCACGCCAAATTCCAACGGTCAGTAACACAGCGGCATAAAACACGTTCGACAGCACTATAAAAGGGAAGTTTAATGCTTCTGAGCATGCGTCAAACTGTTTCTGAGCATGCGTCGTAATTTTTGCGTGTCGGAATTGCATACACACGATCGGAAAATCCGATAGAAAGGTTTTCCGTCGGAAAAATTGAGAACAGGTTCTCAATCCAAAGTCCGTCGGAAATTACGACAGAAAAAGACCGATGGGCATACACATGGTCGGAAAAAACTTTGAAAAGCTCCCATCGGACTGTTTCCATCGGAAATTCCGACCGTGTGTACGCCGCATAACTCTATCCAAAATGACACACCAAAAATGTTTCCTTTAAGTTCTGCTTTAAAAAAGAGAATATTGTATTGAAATGAGGAGCTGTTAAAATCACCAAAATACAAATTAAAGTGGTTCTAAATGCAGAAGGTGCATTCTATGCATTAAGATTAAAAAAACCTTCTGCGTGCAGCAGCTCCCCTAATATTTGCCCGAACCCTATGTCGATCCAGTGATGTTGTACAAAAGCATTGACTGTCTCGGACTCTCCCTCCTGATTGGCTGGGACACAGCAGCAGGCACCATTGGCTTCCACTGCTGTTAATCACAGCCAGTGAGCCAATGAGGAGGGGGTGAGGAATAGCGGCTCAGTGTGTGAATGGACATACAGAGCAGTGGCTTGGGAGTGAGCCTGCTTGGGTGCCCCCTTTGCAAGTTACTTGCTATGGGGGCACTCGGCAGGAGGAACGGGGCAAGGAGCGCCGCCGAGGGACCCGAGAAGAGGAAGGTACTGCTCTGTGAAAAACCAATCAGGTAAGTATAACTAGACATGTGCAATTAGTTTAGTTTTTTTTCGTTTTTCGTTAAAATTCGTTATATTCGTTCATTCGTTATTGTACGAATGAACGAACGATTCGCTAAAAATTATAACGAATGTTCGAATCGAACGAATACGAAAAACAACGAAAATCCGAAATAACCAAATTAGAAACAACGAATCTACGAAAGAAGAAAATCCGAAAAACGAAAACAGGAACAACGAAAATCAAAATTAACGAAAAAATTCGTACATTCGTAACTTTTTTTTTTGTTGAATTGGTAATTTTCCGTGTCCCTTACAATGGCGCTGCTTAACGTGCTTCGAATGGATTGAACGAAAAAATTCGTACATTCGTAACTTTTTTTTTTTTCGATTCGTAATTTTCAGTGTCTCTTACAATGGCGCTGCTTAACGTGCTTCGAATGGATTGAACGAAAAAAAATTCGTACATTCGTAACTTTTTTATTTTTTTTCGATTCGTAATTTTCTGTGTCTCTTACAATGGCGCTGCTTAACGTGCTTCGAATGGATTGAACGAAAAAATTTGTACATTCGTAACTTTTTTTTTTGATTCGTAATTTTCCGTGTCTCTTAAAATGTAATAATAGCATACACATTACATAAAATTATGAATTATGGTCCGATTACGAATCTACGAAAACAATGTTACGAAAGTACGAATAAATCAATCTAACGAAAGTACGAATGTAACTAAATCTACGAAAATACGAATGCGTCCGAATTTTCGAATAAACGAAAATTAAACTAACGGAAAAACGAATCAACGAAAAAATAACTCTTACGAAAATACGAATCGTTACGAATACGAACACCGATGACTTACGAATTTACGGATCGTTACGAATCAACGGAAACGAACAGAAACTAAACGAAAATAAACAAATTTTTTCTATTGTGCACATGTCTAAGTATAACATGTTTGTTATTTTAAAAACCAGAACCATCAGAACCAACAAAGAAGGAGACAACTGAGACACAAAGAGGGATTTATGGGGGAAAATAGTAGAAATACTCACCTTATACCGTGATTTCTGGTAGTATAAGGTGGTGTCACTGAGCCTGCTCCTGAGATCCTGGCAAAGTCGGCAATTCTAAATCCCACGGTAATGCACTACTGCTTTCTCAGGATCAGGCCCAGGAATGTTACTGGAGCCGTTATGGTGCACCGTGGCAGGAGACATGGGCTCACCCAAGGCACAGGGTCTAAGCAACAGTTATGCCCTGTACACATAGTCAGACATTCCGACAGATTTTTTCAGACGTATTTTGGCCCAAACTTGTCTTGCATACACACGGTCGCACAAAGTTGTCGGAAAATCTGATCGTTCAGAACGAGGTGACGTACAACACGTACGACAGGACTATAAAGAGGCCAGTAGCCAATAGCTTAGATCGTAATTTATTCTGAGAATACGTGGCACTTTGTGCGTCTGAATTGTCTACACACGATCGGAATTTAAATGATCGGATTTCGTTCCAGATCCAGATCTCAAAGTTTCTGTGTCGGAAATTCCGACGGAAAAAGTCAGATTGAGCCCACACACAAGAGGAATTTCCGACAACACAATCCGATCGCACATTTTCCGTCGGAAAGTCCGACCGCGTGTACAGGGCATTAGTCTTCACCCGAGCTCCTGAAGGTGGAGATGGCCTGGAGACGCTAGTGATCCTAGTTTACTTTGCTGCAAGTTGTCACTAAGTTGTGGCCCTCAGGATCGTGACACCAGGGAAATAGTAAGAACAGAATGGCTATGGTGTAGAGATTGTACATTAGGCAGCAGGCAGGTGAATAGTCAGGTTGAGGCAGGTGGCAAATGAGAGTAGTCAGGGCTATGCAGGGGTTCAAGGTTAGTGGCAATCAAGAGAGTAGTCAGGTCAATCTGAGTTGGCAAAAGTTAGGCAATCTCACAGGTAAGTTCTTTGCACAATGGTAGCTGGCTATAAGACACTATAGCCACTTCAAAGGCTAGAGCTTAAATGCCCTTCTGGTCAGAGGACACATCCAGTGTCATTACTGGTAACTTTGGATTTCCTTGCAGGGATTCTGAGAGTACCATAACTTGCAGAAGTCAAGGTGTTGTCAGGAAACAAATGCTTGTGCAGCTACACTCAGACGGGCTCTGGCCAGTAACCGGCGCGCACTGACCATCTGTGTGCCCCATCGTGCGTCGTTGCGTACATCTGTGTGTATTGATGCACACCTGCACACGCCCAATCCTGGGAATGGCAACAAGCTACCTATTTAAAGGAGACCCTGATGTAAGCTAGTTGCTAGATGTTCTACAGCTTCCCAATGACCCGTGCTCCTGTGTTCCTGCTGACTGATCTTCCATTGCTGACCCAGCTAGCTTCTGACTTTGCTTTGAAACCTGGATACCAACCCCGGCTTGCCTTTAGCTGTGCTCTGATTGCTTCCTTGGTACTGACCTCAACCTGATACTTGACTACACTCTGCCTGCTTCCCTGGTACTGACCTAAGCCTACTACTTGACTATGCTTCCTCCTGCCTAACCGTGTATGACCCTGGCTTGCCTTGACCACATCTCTGACACTGGCAATTACCTGCATCTGCTTCTTAGTGTACTCATGCTCAAGTCTTCACACTGTTTTCCCAAGGTTGAATCGGGTGCAACCCTGCAGTCTACCAGTCACAAATCTTTCCTGGGGGGGGGTCTCACCTGCTAATCAGCTACTGGACCCGTGCTACTTTGAGCCTTGTACCTCTATCACCACATTCAGGGGTGCTCGGACCAGAGCCGCAAGGGAAGCCCTCTCGTCAGGTCAGCCCCCAACCAAGGTACGTCACAGGTGTAAAGCTAGTATTGTTTACTTTTTTTAATCTTTTTTCTTTACCCTAGTATTTCTACTTAAAGTTGTGTTTCCCCCTAAAAAAAAAAAATAATTGAAAAAAATTTTTTTTTTTTACATACCTCTAAATGCCTGTTTCTAGGGGGTCCCTCATAGTCTGCCTCCTGCATTGCCTGGGCTGGTGACATCACTGGCACAGGTGACATCTCGGCGCAGGAAGGGCTCCCCAGTCATCTGGGACCTGTCAAGTGTCCCAGATGACTGTGCGGCCAATCACGGCGCGCGGCGCCGCTCGCACATGCGCAGTGGGTGCCCAGCTGTGAAGCCACAGCCGGGTGCCCACAGTTGCAATGCCGGCCCCGCCGAGCGGATTGGGGGGAGAGCGGAGCTTCGACCCCCCCGCATCGCTGGACCCTGGAACAGGTAAGTGTCCGATTATTAAAAGTCAGCAGCTGCAGTATTTGTAGCTGCTGACTTTTAATTTTTTGAGAGAGATACACCTCTTTAAGGGGGTGGGATGCTGGCTGATAAACAGACTGTGCTTTTTCATGCAAGATTCACTTTAGGTGAATCTGTTGTAGATCCATTTTAGGTATGGCCATAACCACCCAGATCCAGTCTGAATTGTCATACTATCTCTTTGAGACTAGGCCAACTTACTGCATCTACTTTAGGGGAGGTGTAAGTACCCCTGACATTCGCTTTAAAAATGGAAAGGCCAGTTCCATGTGTAGCACCCTTGTCCTAAACAGGGCTACTAGTAAATTTAGCTGTGCTAGGTGGTAACTAGCCTGGCTAATTTGTAGCCTTGATCAACAGTTTTTTCTCCTGAGCTTGAGTTTAATTGTAATCTCTTTCTTCTGTCAATAGATGGCACTGTTGCCTTTGGCATTAGGATGATAGATTACAGTGAATTCAGGTTATGCGTAGATATGTTGCCTCAGCCAATCAGCAGAAGTTTTCCTTGGCTGCTGAGCATGCTGGGATAGTCTATTTATTTGGAGGGAGTCAGGTGGTTCTTTTTCACCCGGGCTGTGGCCTTGGTGGGTGCGTGTGGAGCAGCAGCAGAGGTGTAGGCCTGAAGCCTGAGGCCTGGCTACGTGTAAAGGGGCTCAGCCCGAGGCGAGCCCGATCGCTGCCAGGAGGCATAGGAGAAGAAGTTGTCAGAGGGTCAACCACTCTTGTTGCCGGAGGCAGGTGTCAAAGGGATGGAGTTCTGAAGGAGTACCAGAGCAGATGCTTCACTAGGCGGGGACAGTGAAGTAAGTGGGAAAGCTTCAGTAGAGACTCATCCAGGAATACAGCGGGTAGCTGTGAGTCAAGCCTGAGGGATCCAGTGGGTAGCTAAGAGTCCGAGGAACACAGCTGGTAGCGTGGGTGAAGCTTGAAAAATACAGCGGGCAGCTGAAAGTGAAGCTTGAGAAGTCCAGCGGGTAGCTGGCAGCTAAGCTTAAGGATCTACAGTGTGATACTGGGAGTGAAGTTGTTGCCATAGGAGACAGCAGCTGCTACAAGATACAGATTGCTGCATTCAGCTTAAAGGCCCTTTTTCTGTATTGCTGTCTGGCTAGTTCTAATTTTGTCTGTGGAGTCTGCTAAGTTGCTATTGCATTTGCCTAAGGGTTTCCTGTGCCCTAACCCTCTCTCCTCAGTTCCTGTTAAGAGAAATAAAAACTCTCTTTGTTCATTTATAAAAGTGACTGGCGCCCATCTTTCCATCTTGCACTACACCCACCATGCCTAGTAACCTGCACCCTGAGGAGGAATGTCAGCTCTCCCTGACTCTGGGGGTCACCATCAGGCAGGGACGTGCAGTCAGGGGAGGCCGGTTGAGGCAGAGCCTCACCTGCCATGAACATAAATTTTTTTTAAAAACATAACAAAACTATTGAGCTTTCGAGGGTCATAGCTCGGTGACCTTGGGGGTAGTTAGCTGAAGTCCTACCCCACCACTGGTCAAAAGTATATATACCCTTAGTTTTGAAGGTCTACTGAAGAAACATCACACGACGAAACGCGTTGGTACCAGTGGGATCTTCCCTTTCATTTCTTGCAGACACAGAACCTCTTACTATTAAGGATTACTGCATTCCACCTTTATTATGTATATGAATACAATGCAATGTTATGTGAAGGATCTGGCCTGTTAGGATTTCAACACAGGATATATTTGATTTGAGATCCAATATAGGGGAACAGCAAATATACTGTATATCTTGCTATGTGATTTTATATTATTTTGATGTTTTGTATTCAATAAAATGTTATGCTTTTTAACAGTGGTGATTAACCAATTCCTGACTGCACACTGTAGCTTTACTGCTACATTGCAGGCCGGCTGTGCAAGATCACGTATATGTGTGTATATATATATATATAATATATATATATATATATATATATATATATATATGCGATTCTGCTCTACCGGGTAAGGGGCGTGTGTCGGCTGTGCTGTGATTAGTCACAGCACAAGCCGATCGGCGGGTGCCACTGCCGGCCAATGGATGACCACCAGGACCTGCTGATCGGTAAAGAGGAAGATAGGACAGAGCTCTGTCAAGGAAAACAATGCAGAGCTCTGTCCTGTTAGCACGGATGTGCCAGTTCCCTGCAAAGCACATCCCTTAGTAAAAGCAATACACATGTCAGGCAGTACACAAAACACATGTCAGGCACACATTTAACCCTTTGATCGCCCCTGATGTTTAAACCCTTCCCAGCCAGTGTCATTAGTACAGTGACAGTGCATATTTTTAGCACTGATCACTGTATTAGTGTCACTGGTTCCCACAAAGTGTCAGTTAGTGTCAGATTGCCCACTATACTATCGCAGTCCCGCTATAAGTCGGTGATCACCGCCATTACTAGTATAAAAAAAAAAAGGAAATAAAAATTTCAGTATATATACCTATATACCATAGTTTGTAGATGCTATAAAGTTCATGTAAACCAATCAATATACGTTTATTGGGATTTTTTTTACCAAAAATATGTAGCAGAATACATATTGCTCTAAATTTACGAAGACATTTTTTATTGGATATATTTTATAGCATAAAATAAAAAATATTTTTTTTTTTTTCCAAAAATTCCCAGTCTTTTTTTGTTTATAGCGCAAAAAAAAAAAAAAAAAAACCCAGAGGTGATCAAATACCACCAAAAGAAAGCTCTGTTTGTATGAAAAAAATTATATAAATTGAGATTTTGTGCAGCGTTGCATGTCCGCGCAATTGTCAGTTAAAGTGGTTGTAAACCCTCCACTACAACTTAATCTCTTTAAAATCTATATCGCACAGGCAGCTGATTGCTGCCTGTGAAAGTGCACTCACTGTTTTGGTTTCCATAGCATTCGCCCTGCAATGTTCAGTGACGTCAGCCGCGATTGCGCACTAGGTACAATGTTTTGTGGCATACTGTGGGTGCCGCTTCCTTCTGCTCTGCATGCCGGGTCATTAGCATTCACTATCTTCCTCTCAGAACGGCCCAGAGGGAAGTATCGCCATGCTTCTCCCCCTTTGATTTGCCTTCAGCTATGGGTTCGCTCTGTTGCCGTAGTAACGGCAATCCACATAGAGGCTTGGTATCGACGCTACGGCGCATGCGCGAGATTTGTAAAGGCAATCATAGTAAGGGCGGAAATTACTTCCTGAAATGATTCAAGAAACAGCAGTAGAAATGGCGCGGCCAATACCCGGAAGAGAAGATATTCTAAATAAGATAAAGGTATTTACTAACCTCGTTTTTGGCCGATTTATAAGTGTTTTTATTTGCAATACTTAGTAGTATATATAAATTGGAAAAAAAAGAAAAATCATCCGAGGTTTACTTCCTCTTTAACCACTTCAGCCCGGACCAATTGGCAGCCAAAGGACCAGGCCCCTTTTTGCGATTCGGCACTGCGTCACTTTAACTGACAATTGCGCGGTCGTGCGACATGGCTCCAAAACAAAATTGGCGTCCTTTTTTTCTAATAAATAGAGCTTTCTTTTGGTGGTATTTGATCGCCCCTGCGGATTTTATTTTTTGCGCTATAAACAAAAATAGAGCGACAATTTTGAAAAAAAATGCAATATTTTTTGCTTTTTGCTATAATAAATATCCCCAAAAAATATATAAAAAAACTTTTTTTTTCCTCAGTTTAGGCCGATACGTATTCTTCTACATATTTTTGGTAAAAAAAAATCGCAATTAGCGATTACTGATTGGTTTGCGCAAAAGTTATAGCGTTTACAAAATAGGGGATAGTTTTATAGCATTTTTATTAATATTTTTTTTTTTACTAGTAATGGCGGCGATCAGCGATTTTTATTGTGACATTATGGCGGACACATCGGACATTTTTGACACATTTTTGGGACCATTGTCATTTATACAGCAATCGATGCTATTTAAATGCATTGATTCCTGTATAAATGACAGTTGTAGTGAAAGAGTTAACCACTAGGGGGAGGGGAGGGGTTATGGGCCGTGACGTGTGTGTTTTTTTACATTAGGGGGCAGGTCTGACGTGATTGATCGGCTTTCCCGATGACCGGGAACAGCCAATCAATGACAGGCAGAGTAGGAAGCGCGGGGAGAGGTTTGTTTACACAGACCTCTCCCTGTTCTTCAGCTCCGTAACCCGATCGCGGGACACCAGCGGCGATCGGGTCCGCTGGTCCCGCGGCCGGGGTCACGGAGCTCCCGACCAGAGCGCGCCGCTGGCGCCGCGCGCGACCCACGGGCAGGCATTTAAAGGGCCACGTACAGGTACGTGGTTTTGCCTGCCCGTGCCATTCTGTAGACGTATATCTACATGAGGCGGTCGGGAAGCGGCTAAAGTAACGCAGTACCAAAAAGCAAAACATTTCCTGGTCATGAAGGGGGGTAAATCTTCCGGAGGTCAAGTGGTTAAAACTTTAATACCGAGAGATGGGCAGTAAAAAAAAATCCCATTCTTTTCTTTTCTTTTTGCGTTGATGTTTTCCCATAATGCTTAATCTCTCTGTAACTTCTCCCGGTGTTTGCTTTACCAGCACCTCAGCGCTCTTCAAAAATAGACCCACATTTAAGATAATTATGCCTGTTGCATTTTTAAAACTTTAATTCTCTTTTAATTTAAGTAAACGAGCAACATTTCAATAATGAACTTTAATTAGCTGCTTAAAAATGTTTTTGCTTAGTTGATAATCGATATTTGTTTTGTTTCATTGTCTTCCTGCAGCTGAGCACAGAGAACAGAGAATTCTGTTCTGTCTCGGCAACGATTGTACAGCACAAACCCGGCACAACATCATAGAAGGAACATTTCAAACCGTTATGGTTGGGGGGAAAAAAAATACCTTTATGGCTTAGCTGTTCCGGTTGTAGAGTTAGGTTGAAAAAAGACAAAAAGTCCAAAAAGAAATAGAAATTAATTAACTTAAAAATCTGTGCAACGTTAACTCTAAAGCAGCTGCTGATTACATTGGGCTCTTCTGTCCTCCGGAGGATGCCCCGCCGTGGTAACTTGGAAGTCTCACCAACATAGAACAAAGAACATTCTCTACCGCAAATGACCAGGGAGACTGGAAACAGGTGCTCTGGACCAGATGTCTTTGAATTGTAGCAATCTAATACAGGGGTCTCCACACTTTCTAAACAAAGGGCCAGTTTACTGTCCTGAAGATTTTTTTTGGGGGGGGGGGGGTGCCAGACTGTGGCCATTGGGAGTTCAAAAATAATGCCACATGGTTTGTTTCAGTGGAATCAATTGCGTCATTGGGCCCCATCGTTGGTGTCAGTATCTCTGGCTCAGCAGTCTCTGGCTCAGCAGTCTCTGGATCAGCAGTTTCTGGATCAGCAGTCTCTGGATCAGCAGTCTCTGGATCAGCAGTCTCTGGATCTGCAGTCTCTGGATCTGGATCAGCAGTCTCTGGATATGCAGTCTCCACATCAGCAGCCCCCGGATCCGCAGTCTCCGGAGCATCAGTCTCTAGATCAGCAGTTTCTGGATCTTCAGTCTCTGGATCAGCAGTCTCTGGATCAGCAGTCTCTGGATCTTCAGTTCCTGGAACAGCAGTCTCTGGAACAGCAGTCTCTGGCTCAGCAGTCTCTGGATCATCAGTTTCTGGAGCAGCGGTCTCTGGATCAGCAGTCTCTGGATCTGCAGTCTCTGGATCTGGATCAGCAGTCTCTGGATATGCAGTCTCCACATCAGCAGCCCCCCGATCAGCAGTCTCCGGATCATCAGTCTCTAGATCAGCAGTCTCTGGATCTTCAGTCTCTGGATCAGCAGTTTCTGGATCAGCAGTTTCTGGATCAGCAGTCTCTGGATCAGCAGTCTCTGGATCAGCCATCTCTGGATCTTCAGTTCTTGGATCTTCAGTCTCTGGAACAGCAGTCTCTGAAACAGCAGTCTCTGGGTCAGAAGTCTCTGGGTCAGAAGTCTCTGGATCAGCAGTCTCTGGATCAGCAGTCTCTGGATCTGCAGTCTCTGGATCTGCAGTCTCTGGATCTGGATCTGCAGTCTCTGGATATGCAGTCTCCACATCAGCAGCCCCCAAATAAGCAGTCTCCGGGTTAATCAGTCTCTAGATCAGCAGTTTCTGGATCTTCAGTCTCTGGATCAGCAGTCTCTGGATCAGCAGTTTCTGGATCTTCAGTCTCTGGATCAGCAGTCTCTGGATCAGCAGTTTCTGGATCTTCAGTCTCTGGATCAGCAGTCTCTGGACCACCAGTCTCTGGGTCAGAAGTCACTGGGTCAGAAGTCTCTGGAACAGCAGTCTCTGGGTCAGAAGTCTCTGGGTCAGCGGTCTTTAAATTATCAATCTCTGGATAAGCGGTCTCTGGATCAGCACCACAACCGCAACCAGCACTCTCATCCCTTCCTTCCCTGCAGTCCCCCTCAATCAATCACAGTCCAATCTGTAAATTCCCTTTTAAATTGGTCGGTCCCTGTGTTAGGGACACAATTTGTTGTTAAGCACAGCACAGGTCACCAATTACAAAGGAGGGAATGACAAGCCACAATGTAGCGATGATCTACCAGCTATAGTCCACATTATACCTACATCCACAGAACCCTAAACCCAAAGTTCATTCAGAGGATCCTTCTACTAAGTAGCATCACAAGACATTTGCTGTCGGATTCCCCATGGACAACCAGTTATAAGCATGGATTTTTACAGTCTAAATGTACAATATTTTCTACAATCTCCTTTAGATTTACCAAAGCTATGAAATATGAGGGCCAACCTAAATAATCTATTCAAGATGTACCCAATCAGATTGTAAATGTAATGGTTAGCCTTATGCCGCGTACACACGTTCGGACTTTGTCCGCCGGACCTAGTCCGGCGGGACTTCCCCACACACGCCCGGACTTCCGAGCGTGTGACTTGCCCACACACGCCCGGACTTCTCCGGCGGACAATCCGCTGGAAAAAGTCAGCGGGAATGAACGGACTTTCCAATGAGCGGCAAGTCCGTTCATTTCAAAAGTCCGGCGGACTAGCCTACTAACGGCGGGATTGTCCGCCGGACAATTTTAAAACAAAACTTAAAACCTAGTCCGCCAAACTTTTGGCGCCAAAAAGTCCGCCGGCGCCCACACACGAGGGGATTGTCCGGTGGACTTGAGTCCAGCGGACAATCCCGCGGGATAGTCCCTTCGTGTGTACGCGGCATAAGGAGCACCTTATAAGCCCCCCTACGATATTTTGACCTGGCTGTAAGGTAACCCACAAAAGAAGGTGCTCAGATTCATTGGGTGCATGAAGAGTTGTCCAAGCCAGATTCAAATTGAAAACCAGAAGGGGGAAAACTGAACTGAGTACCAAAACCAAGAAAATGGCTAAACACAATGAGGATAACTCGGAAGAGAGATCAAGAAGCTGGAGTCTAAATTACTGTCACTAGTTTTATTTGCAGACAATATGGCCATAAATTAAGGGTAAAGCGTATCTCTAGCCAAATCTTTTTATTTAGTTATTTGGGGGGGGGGGGGGAATGGTTACAACCTATGTCATATTTTTATTGTACTTTATTTTATTTATTTATGTGTTTTGTGTATTAGTTTTGTTGTTTGTTTCTGGTTTTGATGATTTCCCCCCTAAGTGTTTCCATTGAAAGTTTTCCCCTCACCTCCCACTCCAAAAGCCACCAGTACATACATCAAGCCTATTAGTCAGGTGAGACTTAAAACAATGGGTCTTCTGTGTATCTAATTGATAACTGATTAATTAATAACTGTGGGGGATAAGCTGATGAAGAAAATAAAAGTACAGATGCTAGGTGGGGGAGGGATAGGCTTCTCTAAAGAGAAGGGTTCTCAGGGATTGCCTAAAAGTGGACAGAGTAGGAGATAGACATATTGGGGTAGGGACATGGGCGTAGCATAAGGGGTTGCAGGGGTCACAATCGCAACCCCTCCCCTAGCTCCAGGGGGCCCCTGCAGCATCCCTGTCATATTATCATATCCTCCACAAAGTCCAGCTGCGATCTGTCCTAGGGCCCCACAGCCATGCTCCAGTACTGGGCTTCCACTTTGCCTTCCACAGTCCACGCCCCTCTGTTCTCATGGGCTGGAGAGAACCTGTGAGCCATTTCCTGAATGGAGAGGAGCATGGGGTGAGAACAGCCCAGGATGGGGAAGTGTCTGTGCTGTGTGCTGGCAACATGGAATGGTAACCGAGCTCAGCGAGTTAAGAGGAGGAGAGTGCCGTCCTGTAGCCACGATGGGACCAATGTCACCACTCAGTGTCTTCTAGTCACTAGCTGGGATTCTCTGTACCCCCTGCTGCCCCCACCCGGGGATGTCCGCTTACCCCACTTCCCTGACAACCGGGGAAAGACACGCACCTCCAGGAGGTGACCTTGCCCCAACACCTGCCAACACTGACAGAGAAACCTTCAGAAATTGCTAAAACAAACCCCCTAACACCTCCTGAGGGGCCCCTGAGGGGCTGCAGGCTCCAGATTTCATGTCACATGGCTTTGCCCCCCCAGATCTAAGTTTCGCCCCCGCTTAAAAGCCCCCTGACCACCCCCTCCATCCTGGATGCTATGCCCATTACAGCACTCTATACTGCTCCTACTCCGCAGGGCTGAAATCACATTCCTTTACAACACAGCCAGTCAGCCATAATCTGCACAGGGTGTATCTGCCTACCGCAACTACACTGCCTTTCCGACCAGGGGATTTCACAGGTCAGAATGGCAACATAAAAGCCAGATACACCCTGTGAAGGTTGATAAACTGTGTGTAAAGGAATGTGATTTTAGCCCTGTGTATTGTGGGGAGGGGGGGGGGGGTTACAGTGCTGGGATGGGAAAGGAGCTCTGCCAAATGACCTGCCAGGGGTCCCTGTCCTCTAATTCTCCAGCAGTAATCCCTGTCCTCTGATTCTCCAGGGGTGATCCCTGTCCTCTAATGTAAGGAGGAACTCTGGGAACTCTAAACTCTTAAGCCACTTATCTTGGCGTGCAGTGGGTGTATCTGCACACACGGTGGAAGTGGTGGGTGGTAGTGGTAGGGGGGCCCAGGTCAACTTTTGCATCAGGGCCCACAAGCTTCAAGCTACGCCTCTGGGTAGGGAGTTCCATAGGATGGGAGTGGCCCGGGAGAAGTCCTGGAGGTGAACATGGGAGGAGGTTCCATGGGACCTAGAGAGCAGGAGGTCTTGGGAGACCTTGGGAAGAGAACAATTTGGTTGGCATTTTGAGACTAGTTTAGTGATGAAGCAGGGGGCCGAGTTATGGATGGCTTTGTAAGTTATTTTGAATTGAATTTGTTGGGTGAACGAAGGCCAGTGAAGGGATTGGCCGTAAGGTGGATGAGTCTGGCGGTAGCATTTATGATGGACCAAAAGGGAATAGCCTATTTATAGGTAATCCAATGAGGAGGGAGTTGCAGTAGTCAAGGCGAGAGATGACCAGGGAGTGAACTAAGCTTTGTGGTATCATTGGTTAGGAAGGGGGGTATTCTGAAGATGTTGTGTAGGTTGAGACGGCAAGCTTGGGACAGTAATTGGATGTGGGGCCGAAAGGATAGTTCAGAGTCCGGGACTACTCCTAGCACCCTGGCATGTGGGGACGGGTTGATAGTTGTGCCATTGATCTTCACAGAGAAGTCAGGGGAAGAAGAGCCATGTGGGTGATCAGGCCCGTTCTGGCCATAGGGCACACCGGGCAGCTGCATCATCCCTTACCGCCTGTCATGCTAGTCAGACAGAGCTGGGGAAACTTCCCCTAGGCTCCTCCTTGACTCTGATGTGCCCTATGAGAGAAGACAAGGAGGAGGCTGGAAGGGTGAACATCTCCCACCCCGGCATTGAGCCTCGATATATATATATACACAGTCTGAGAGCTGTGTATGGAGGAAAAGGCAGTGGACTTTGATCGATGACAGAAGAGTAAAGGAGAGAAGGTATGGAGGGATGTGGAGGAGAACGATCATAGAGAGGTATATTAGGCATTGATAGAAAAGAATGATAGTGACCAGAGAGGTAAATGGCTGTGCATAGAAGGGAGAGAGAAGGATTCAGAGATGAGCGTGGCAAGGATGAAGGTAAAGGAGAATGTTCAGGATGCAGAGCATGAATTTATAGAGAAAAGGGATCTATATATACACTCACCGGCCACTTTCTTATGTACACCTTGCTAGTACCGGGTTGGACCCCCTGTTTCCTTTTAGAACTGCATTCATTCTTCGTGGCATAGATTTAACTCCTTTAGTTCCTCAGAGATTTTGGTTCATAGTGACATGATGGCATCACGCAGTTGCCACAGATTTGTCGGCTGCACATCCATGATGCCAAATCTCTTGTTCTATCACATCCCAGAGGTGCTCTATTGGATTGAGATCTGGTGAGTGTGGAGGCCTCTGGTGAGTGTGGAGTGAGTGACCTCATTGTCCAGTGGTGACATGAATGGAAACTGGAATGGAAAGATGAAACTCGCTCATCCATGTCTTTATGGACCTTGCTTTGTGCACTGGTGCGCAGTCATGTATGAACAGGAAGGGGTCATCCCCAAACTATTCCCACAAAGTTGGGAGCATAAAATTGTCCAAAATATCTTGGTATGCTCTTAATGCCCCATACACACGGTCGGATTTTCCGACGGAAAATGTCCTATCGGACAATGTTGTCGGAAATTCCGACAGTGTGTAGGCTCCATCAGACTTTTTCCGTCGGATTTTCCGACGGACAAAGTTTTATCTCCTGCTCTTAAATTTTCCGACAACAAAGTCCTATCGGACTTTTTCCGATCGTGTGTAGCGAATTCCGACGGACAAAGTGCCACGCATGCTCAGATCACATTACAAGACCAAAGCTGTTGGCTACTAGCCTCTACGTAGTCCCGTCGTACGCAACGAACGTCACCACGTTCAGGATGATCGGATTTTCCGACAACTTTGTCCGACCGTGTGTATGCAACACCAGTGTCGGACAAAATCCGTCGGAAAAAATCTGATGGATTTTGTGGTCGGAATTTCTGACCGTGTGTACGGGGCATTAGAGTTCCCTTCACTGGAACTAACCACTACCATTGAAAAACAACCCCTCACCATATTCCCCCCTACACCAAATGATTTGAAGGGGTGGCCCAATACTTTTGGCGATATAGTGCAGGTGAGCGAATTTGGGGTGGAGGAACTTGACTGGCCTGCACAGAGTCCTGACCTCAACCGATAGAACACCTTTGGGATGAATTTGAGTGGAGACATCAGTGCCTGACCTCACAAATGCGCTTCTGGAAGAATGGCCAAACATTCCCATAGACACCCTCCTAAACCTTGTTTACAGCCTTCCTAGAAGAGTTGAAGCTGTTATATCTGCAAAGGGCGGGTCAACTCAATATTGAACCCTACGTACTAAGACTGGGAGGCCATTAAAGTTCATGTGCATGTAAAGGCAGGCGTCCCAAAAACTTTTGGTAATTACCGCGTTTGTCTGTGTAAAAGTGAGTGAAGGTCATGCATTAGGCTGTGAGCAATTAGTAAGCCTAAATCAAGGGTCTCAAACTGGCGGCCTTCCAGCTGTTGCTAAACTACAAGTCCCATGAGGCATTGCAAGGCTGACAGTTACAAGCACGACTCCCCCAGGCAGAGGCATGATGGGACTTGTAGTTTTGCAATAGCTGGAGGGCCGCCAGTTTTGAGACCCCTGAAGAAGCAGATCCAGCAAAATATCTCTATGCTCTATACCAGGGGTCTCCAGACTTTCCAAACAAAGGGCCAGTTTAGTGTCCTTCAGACTTTAGGGGGGCCGGACTGTGTCCAGCGAGAATGGACAATTTCCTGGCATCAGTGGAAGTAACAGGGCCGGTGCTACCACTAGGCAAACTAGGCAGCCGCCTAGGGCGCACTTCTGCCTAGGGCGCCCAGCCACTGGTGTTTCTACTCTCTTCTCTCTGAAGCAAGCAACTAAGTCTCAGCATCAGCAGGCAGCCGCCGATCCGTTCGCACATAGTGTCAGAGGCGCAGCGGCGCTGGAGGATTGTGTCTGTGTCCCGACTCTGGAATGTATGGAAGCAAGCAAACATTCATTCATGGGCCCTGGTGAGGCTGCATTGATTGGCACTGGTAGGATGCATTTGATGGGTGCTGGTGAGGCTGCATTTGATGGGCGCTGGTGAGGCTGCCTTGATCGGTGCTGGTAGGCTGCATTTGATGGGCGCTTGTGAGGCTGCATTTGATGGGTGCTGGTAGGTTGCACTTGATGGGCGCTGGTAAGGCTGAATTTGATGGGCACTGGTGAGGCTGCATTTGATAGGCGCTGGTGAGGCTGCATTTGATGGGCGCTGGTAGGCTGCATTTGATGGGCGCTGGTGAGGCTGCATTTGATGGGCGCTGGTGAGGCTGCATTTGATGGGCGCTGGTGAGGCTGCATTTGATGGGCGTTGGTGAGGCTGCATTTGATGGGCGTTGGTGAGGCTGCATTTGATGGGCGTTGGTGAGGCTGCATTTGATGGGCGCTGGTGAGGCTGCATTTGATGGGCGCTTGTGAGGCTGCATTTGATGGGTGCAGGTAGGTTGCACTTGATGGGCGCTGGTAAGGCTGAATTTGATGGGCACTGGTGAGGCTGCATTTGATGGGCGCTGGTGAGGCTGCATTTGATGGGCGCTGGTGAGGCTGCATTTGATGGGCGCTGGTGAGGCTGCATTTGATGGGCGCTGGTGAGGCTGCATTTGATGGGCGCTGGTGAGGCTGCATTTGATGGGCGCTGGTGAGGCTGCATTTGATGGGCGCTGGTGAGGCTGCATTTGATGGGCGCTGGTGAGGCTGCATTTGATGGGCGTTGGTGAGGCTGCATTTGATGGGCGCTGGTTAGGCTGCATTTGATGGGCGCTGGTGGGCTGCATTTGATGGGCGCTTCATTAAAAAGGTGGGGTATACATGGGCAATGCAAAGGGGGTGGCATCAGGGGTGGAGCCAAGGGGGGTGGCAAAATTAGATTTCGCCTAGGGTGTCAAAAATCCTTGCACCAGCCCTGGGAAGTAAACATTGCCATATTTGGTATTAGGGGGGAAGAATAGTACCCCATCATTGGTATCATTGGGAGGAATTGTTGGTGTCAGTGAGAGAAATGGAGCCCCATTGTTGATGTCAATCGGCAGAATAGTGTCTCATATCAGTGGGAGGAATAGTGTCTCAAGGGCCGGATAAAGGCAAGCAAAGGGCCACATCTGGCCCTCGGGCCGCCGTTTGGAGACCACTGCTCTATACCGTAAATATGAAATTTTATAATTTTTTTCTTTCCTTTGTTTGGATAACAGAACCACTTTTAAATCACAGTTTGTTTTTTGGAGACTTGGCATAATCAACAAACAGTTTAGCATGTATAATGTAAAGCCGCTGATTTACAAGGTATAAGTTAAATGTATTACGGAGTTATGAGAATAGAAATATTTCAGCCTGTCCTATCTTAACTATGTCTATGCTGCTGCGCAGTTTTTACAATGC